>SDVV010042809.1:0-10306 GCA_016164225.1 Gammarus roeselii
TTAACAAGAGCCTACGGATCTTGCTGTGTTTTATCGTCATCGATAGATCAAACTGGGATTATTATATTATTTCTTCACGATACGAGATCATTCTACGGAAAAAATTACATTTATTCCCAAATCGTTAAATTACTAAATATTTCTGCTTACATTTGTTCCTCTCGTTGAAGTATTTCCCTTTGACTGAGCAACATTCAATTTATGCCATAAACAGCGCCTCAAAGCAGTAGAATGGACGACGCTTGATTGGCTGCGTATGGACGCTTGGTTGATTAAGATTGGATGCCATTGTTTGGTTTGAGCCCTGGACTTTGAATTCAAACCTTGCTAATTCTTTCCAATAGGAAATATCTTAAATATTTTGCATCGCTGTTGTTAAAGTATGTATATTTTGAAGTGTGAACAATTCGATTTCAAAATGATCTCACTAAGTGATGCCACAAGGTCATCATGATCTAGGTGGAAGACTCCCAACAGCTCGCCTGACTTCTTGTTTATTTAGGTGTTGGGTAACTCCAACACACTCCCCATAATGACTAGGGTTAGTGACGCTCCAGAACCTAGATATTTGATGTTCAGGCCAATGCCTTAAACACAAACCACTTCTCTTCCGATAAAATTTATTCAAACTATGATTTTTGTGAGTTTTTACAAAGCTCGGGCCTTTGTTGCCCATGCTCGATCTCATTTTCTAGTTGCCTTTGTTATTGTGGTTGTGTTACTGGTGTCGTTGTCTTGGAAGTCATGCGTATTCAAGGCTGAACCATTGAAATTCAATTTCCTGCGACATTTTCGACACAGCGTTTGAAAAAGATAAGGCTAAAATTGGCCCTACTCATCCTCGGATGTTATTTTTTCATACGAATTATCGTTTCAACGCTGTTGAAGAGGCAGTTTTCATGTATGCTAGAATGATTCCATGTCTTTTGTTCACTCTTAATTATTATGAAGACAAGATATCTCAGTAATTTGGAGATATTCATGCATAAAATATCATACAGCATTTTACGATCAGAAACTGTAGATAATACCAAAATTTCACTACCATCAAAGCGATAATAAATAAAATTTACTAGTATCGGGTATTTGACAGACATACCATGCATGTACAGTCGTAAGCAAATATTTGCGGACCCTGAAAATACTAATGTGCTCGCGTAATGTAATCAGTATTTTGCATTAGAAGTAAAAGTTTTAAATGATATAGAAATACGTGTAAATAAAAAAACTATACCACAAAGCACTGTTTGAAATTAGAAAAATAAAATCTTCAAAAAGCGCAACATGAATACATACAACCCGAAACTTATTTCCACCTGATTTGGTAAATTTCTATTCCCAATTTCCCTTGCGTATCGACTCATTGAAACTCTTTCAATTGCGAACATAAACTGTATTTCAATATAGTTATTATTATTATCCTGACAGTTATAGTAGTTTACCACTTTTCAATCAGCCATATGAAAAAATCGTAGTACTAGGCAGAACTCTGCTCACACAACTGTATTTCTTATTATTCTCAACGTTGGCGACAGCACTTGTATAATAAAGGTTATCTGTTCCGTGAAAATCACTCGCTGGCGGGTCTTGTATATATTAATCATTAACAATATAACAATACTAAATAGAACAGTTTATAATACCACATTAGTAATTGAAAACGATTATCTCAAGTCGAACACTTATGAATAAACACACAAAAACATTGCATATATTTAGGTTCGTTAAACTTTTCGTCAGAAATTATGTTTTATTTTTGCATGATCAGCTCAGCTCTAAAAGAAATTGTGTTTTTATCCATAATAATTATAATAATGACCGACCAGATCTTATAATAGAATACACCTATAGCTGGAAAACTATGCAGTTAATTGATTGAAAATTCTAGGAAAGACGTAGCAACGTAATTGACAACATATCATCATTACCACGACTCTGGTGGTAACATAAAAGATTCTGGTATTTTATTCTCATTTCATTTTTGAATACGTTAAGGGATTACAACTTCGTCTTTCTCGGTCCGTTTCTTCCTTACATGAAGGTTACCACATTTATCGAAGTATTATGTTATTCATTTGATACAAATATTTGCATGCACCAAGCCGAATCTCCCAGGATGGGGGGTGGTCGATGGTAAGGCGCACCTCACAGTCCTCTGAAACACTCACACTCATACAAACATACCTCCTTTGCGTTAGGTGTCCGGCCTGGAGACTCCGCATCATACACTCTGTGTCAGGAGTGCGGTCCGAAGTCAGTGTCAGTAGCAGGATCCAACCGCTAATCTGGTTTTCCGCGCCGCGTCATAGTCACTGCAACACCCACCCCCTCCGCCGCCCACGACCATAACATTTCTCCAAACCCGACGTCACAGCGGAAAAGCACATTAGATCAGCGTCTATCCATTGCACGCTCTCTTGTTGCGTCCGCACTGAAGGCTCTTTTTCCTAACCCCTGCTTTACGCGGTCCATCCGCCCGAACATCGGTCTACCTCTCGGCATACGTCCACTCACCTCTGCCTTCATCACCCTTTTCATCAATCCCACATCATACATCCTCTCTCGCATTTTGCCAAACTGCGACACCAGCCAACACATCTCATTCGAGTCCGCCAATAGTGCCATATCACCTGCAAACAAGCGGATTCATTTCTTAAAGTCAAATTATTTCACAGTTAGCCTAAAATAGATTTAGTTTTACCGTTAGCTAATAATTTGAAACATGTTTCGGAATTTGTTAGCGTATGATGATTTAATATTTTGCGAATAAATTGTCAACATTTGAAGAGATTAAATGTAATGTCAAATTTTGTCATACGAATATTCTGTAAGTCTCTCACAAAAGGCGTTTAATGGAACAATAATGTGGATCCAAATCGATTCAGATGTGTTTGGTTACAACGTCAGCAGGAACTATAGTAAGATTGGATTGTGGTAACATGGCCTTCCTGGAGTAAGTGGTTCAATGAGTTCAATCTCCGGAGATGGCCGGGCGACGTGACGGATACAAACCATGTTGCTGGTTAATTACCCAGACTAACTCAATGGGCTTAACACTGAACTATTCACGCTGGAATTAAAAGGTGTGGATGTGTGTGAGCGAGTGGGAGCGAGTGCAGTCGACGACATGCCTTTGACCCCCCGTATCTAAGAAATTACGATGTTGAACAATTTCAAAAAAACAAATCCTGTTTCTCTAAACTGTGGTAAGTCCAGAGATGTCGGGTCAGCAATATACGACTATTATCAGACGAGGACCAACAGATAAGATTCATCACGAGCTGGTGAAGCAGATGCCGAATCAGTAGCCGCCGCTAGTAAAGTCCAAGTCAGTAGATGCCATGTCAGCCATGCATGACTGATAAAATGATACTGAGTAGACGTTTAGGGAGCTGATATCGAGTCAGTAGATTTCCTGAAGCTGACGACGAAGGGGGTCATGACCATTGAACAGGCTATTTTTATTACTGACTCAAAATTTATTTTACAATAATATAAATTGTATTTAGTGTGAAAAACTTGCATGGTGAGTGTATATACTCAGAATACATATGATTTATCAAAGTCGTTGTGATCGCTGAAACATTTATTTGCCAATTATAATATGATGGAAGAGATTACTCGCAGACGCAATATCAGGGTTCATGTTTATACCTCAATTGTCATTAGGAACCCTTGTCGTTTAGGAGAAGGTGGGCGGTGCTTGGAGCGTTGCCAGACTCCTCATATTCCCTCCACTCTCCAGATGCCTGTTTGCAGAGCACATTGGATGCTGTGAAAGTGGCTTCTGGGGGCCACTGCAGGCTCTCCAGGAAAATGCTCAAACTGCTAGGGAAGTGGGCGGCTGTATGTGGTTGGTCAATGTGGCTCCATTATGGGCGCAAGGTGTGACTTGTGGACGTCATGGACGGTGCAATGCGTCTCAGTAAACCGTAAGCAGCGGAAGGGCTACGAGAGGCTTGTACAGTTCAGAAGGGGTACACCTGTAGTGGACCAACACCTCCGCAGTTAGGAAATAGTCTCATTAATAAAAAAGATACAAAACTTTGACGAAACATTTTTATCCTGTCACGTTATTTATAGAAGAAGTGGAACTGATGTTTTTTACGAGCAAGAAAATTTGATGATATCCACAGTATGAGAACCGTCCTTGTAAGATCAGCAGTCTCTGCAATGCTATAGCAAACTATAGCAAAGCAAGCTCCTGCAGAATTGTCCAGCAATGCAGTTCTATGACTTGTCTAGCACGTCCTTCGGAACCGAGTATTGAGTTGGTCTCACGAAAAGCCAAATGCTGCACTATGGCAAGGTTCCTCTGTTTATGCTTTGCTCCAAAAAGTATCCATAATTATGATAGTTTGGCGGAACAAGGCTCCCGGATGATTTTGAATTAACAAAGAATGGAAAAAAAATGCTGGTCGTAAGATACAGTAATCGTCCCCATCTCATAAGAAGCCCGAGTCCGATGGAAAATATCGTTCATGGTTGATATCATTAGGTGATTCAGAATATACAAATGTAAACTTATCGACAACTTTCAAATAATTAAAAATCCATTCGATAATTTTTTACGATTAATTCGTTATCCCGTTAAAAGTCGCTGGTACCAAGCACCACCGCAACTATTGGGCATTGGAAATAAGACGATCAATGCAGATTGGAACGACTGTAACGATCAAACATGACGGTTTCGCCCTACGATATCTGAAAGACAGCCTAATAGTTACCTTGCCTTATATCAGAGAAGTTATTATCACTTCCATAGCAAATGAAACTTTTCCAGAGATCTGGAAGCATGCAATCATAGAAGCAATTCATAAATCTGGGGACAAGAATAAACTATCCAACTTCAAACCAATCAGTCTTCTATATGTCCTATCTAAGATGCTAGAAAAGGTAATATTTATCCAATTGATTGATTACCTCAAATCAAATAAGCTGTTTATTAGTGAGCATCTTCTGCCATGAACTAAGTTCATTCCATAACATATAAAATGTGAGCACAAATCCCCGCCCACCAACGCATACAAACTAACCTGTAGTAACCAATTATTTCCATGTTATTAAACCAGACATGGCATACAAAAAATTAGTTGATATGCAGTTTCAAATTTTTGTATTATACATGAATAATTCCCGGCCATCTCCATTGGGCAATTAATCGTTTCTTCTTCCCATTAAATTTTCAAAAAAGGGGTTTTGGTTTTGCAGTACAGTACAAATTATGCACATGCCATGACATTACCATGACATGCCATGCCATGACATGACATGCCATGACATGCCATGACACTGGTAGATTGTAAAATTATCAAATTATTTTTTGCCATATACGCGGCATGGGACTTGATGCTATTGTCGGGTTTCCCTTACGTCAGAGCGGTTGCATGATCGGAGAATCAACAATTGACGAACTATCATCGTCCTAATAGGTTACCCGTAAAACCTTTATTTGACCAATAATACCAGGTATCGTTTCTGGACAGCTAAATAATGGAACTCAAAAGCCAAATCACTTCATTTCTTCTCACAGTATTTCCCTGTTTCACATCAATAGATTGTATTTTACGTGTTCTTACTGATTGATTTACTCGTTCAAAAATTATTGATTGATGATTCTGACTGGAATAAAAAAATCCTGCCTGTCCACATGATTACAATAAATACAGAACTGATTAGAACAGACTATATTTGTTACAAGATTTTAATAAGTTTTGAGATATTTTGAGAAATTTTGATATATTTTATGTTACTTTGAACACTACGATGCATTGATTGGTTTTATGGGAGTTTTCAAATTGACTGACTAATTATTTATTCAGATGTATTTGTCATTTCTTACCAACGTGGCAAGGCAATGTATTATCTAAACTCGTCTCTCGTACCTAAGAGGCAAGGCAATATGGGGTCTACTCTCGTCTCTCGTCCATACGAGGCAAGGCAATATGGGGTCTCATCTCGTCTCTCGTACCTACAAGGCAAGGCAATATGGGATCTACTCTCGTCTCTCGTACCTACGAGGCAAGGCAATATGGGGTCTCATCTCGTCTCTCGTACCTACGAGGCAAGGCAATATGGCGTCTATTCTCGTCCCTATGAGGCAAGGCAATATGGGGTCTGCTTTCGTCCCTCGTCCCTATGAGGCAAGGCAATATGGAGTCTGCTCTCGTCTCTCGTACCTAAGAGGCAAGGCAATATGGGGTCTACTCCCGTCTCTCGTACCCACGAGGCAAGGCAATATAATGTCTCATATGGTCTCTCGTACCTACCAGGCAAAGCTATATAGGGTCTAATATCGGCTCTCGTACCTACGAGGCAAGGCAATGTACGGCCTAATCTCGTCTCTCGTACCTACGAGGCAAAAAAGGCAATATGGGGTCTACTCTCGTCTCTCGTACCTACGAGGCAAGGCAATATGGGGTCTCATCTTGTCTCTCGTACCTACGAGGCAAGGAAATATGGGGTCTACTCTCGTCTCTCGTCCCTATGAGGCAAGGCAATATGGGGTCTGCTTTCGTCCCTCGTCCCTATGAGGCAAGGCAATATGGAGTCTGCTCTCGTCTCTCCGCATGAGGGCGTGGCTGTATTAGTTGAGGTCACGGGACTCACATGAATGGTAGGAACTCGCCGCGGTGAGACTCATAATGGATGAAAAATGAATGCATGATTTAAGTGAGTCATAAAATGCGGGCCCGCGCTAATTTGGTTTGGGCGCATGGCAACCGAACACTCCCACCCCCCTACAGAAGCCCCTAACCACGCATTCTGCCCCCGCTCCTCTTCTCTCCTCTCTAAGGAGGTTTATGACAGGAACAAAACCTATGGCAACATCAGTTTAAGAAGGTAAACTCGACAACATCTCTAAATTTTATGCCCGTTTTGATAAGTATTTTTATGTGAAGATATTATTGTACGTTATTAGGTGGATAGTTGTCGTTCATTGAAATGTAGGTAGCTGATATTGCATAACAACATCCCGTTTGTGAGAGGTAGTAAGTAAACAGTTCCAACAAGGAACAGAAATCAAGTGGGATATCAGTGAAACTCATATGAGTGAGCCGAAGCTTGAAGTGTCATATTAGTTGCTCTGATGCAACTCATATGAGTACAGCAGTGCTGGATGCGACGCAAATATGTGAGTGAGTCGGGGTTTGATGTGACGCATATTCCTTTGATGCAACTCATGTGGGTGAGGCGGGGCTCCATGTGACTCACATTTCTCGGATGCAACTCATGTCAGTGAGGTGGGGTTTGATGTGACTCATATTTCTCGGATGCAACTGATGTGAGTAAGGCGGGGCTTTTTGCGACTCATTTTCCTCGGATGCAACTCATGTGCTGCCTTGTTGCCGGGGCGTTGAAATCTTGCTTTCGTATCCACCGCATGTCAAAGAAGGCGACTAAAAGAGCGTCCCGTAGCCGGGAGTAGAATCGTGCTACCGTAACCCCTGCGTGTCGTACAAGTCGACTAAAAGGAGCGGGGCGAAGGAGCTAGAAATCCCTTTCTCTGTAAGTCCATTCCTCAAAGACGGCAAGACGAGCAGGGAGAGAGAAAGCTCACGCCTTTCTGAACCCTATTGTTATGGTCGCTGAATGAGCGTGGCTGTAGTTCGAACGAGGTAAAGAGGAGAGAGATTGGTGAGATGTTTGTGAGCAGGAAGTTTGATGTGTTGGCCCTGATTGAGACGAAATTGAAAGGTAAGGTTGAATGTGAGTTTGTTGTGGTAAGTTGATATTTAGTGATCGGTGGGCTCGTATCGCGACCGATTTGAAGGAGGTGTCCTCAATATTGATGTTGGTGAAAGTTGAGTTAGGCGTAGAAAGATGGACATTTGTGAGTGCTTACGGACCTTGCAGCGAGAGGAGTGAAGAGGAGAGGGAGCAATTCTGGACTGACCTGAATGAGGGTTTAGAGAGTTTTGGAGGTCATTTAATGTAGTTGTACTGGGTGACCTTATTGCGAGTAATGGAGATGCAGTGGTGGAGAATGTGATACGAAGGTATGGCTTTCCTGGTAGAAATAACAGAGGAGAAAACCTGATAGCTCTGTGTATGGAGCAGGAGTTGGTGGTCGGGAACAGTTTGTTCAAGAAGCGAAATATCCACAAGTATACATGGGTAAGGATGACCCATGGAGCAGTTGTGGAGAGAGCACTAATGGATTTTGTGCTGATATCGAGGAGAGTGTTGGGGAGGCTGTTGGATATGCCTGTGTTGAGAGGGGATGGTGGAGGGGTGTCTGACTATCTGCTGGTGGAAGTTAGATCAAGAGTGGAGCAACAGTTGAGGGGCAACAAACGAGTGGGAGGAGTAAGAGAGGTAGTGAAAGTGAGTGGAATGAATGTGAGAAGTAGAGCTGAGGAGTTCCTGCTGACGTCGAGGGAAGAATATGACAACGTCAGAGGACAGGATCTGAAAGATGTGGAGGAAGAATGGGAGACGTTAAGGGATGCGTTTCTGAGATGTGCAAAGAAGGTGTGTGGTGCGCGCCCTTTGGGCGGGTGCAGGAAGAAAGGTTGCAAGTGTTTAAACGAGAAGGTAAAACTGGCGGTGGCACGGAAAAGAGGAGCGTTCGAGTAGTGGTTGCAGGTGAAGTCGGTGGTGGCTTATGAACGCTACAAATAGAAGAGAAACGAGGTGAAGCGGGTGGGGAGGAGATCCCAAAAGGACGGTGATGCCAGGTGGGGCCAGGTGGGGTGCCAGAATTTTGAGGAGAACAAAAAGATGTTCTGGAAAGAGGTGAGGAGGGTGAGAAAGGGAGAGTATTTTCGAATATCGAGGATGACAGAGAGGCTGACATTGTTGCTGTGGGAGGTGATGCTCGGATGCCAGTTTTGGGAGAAAGACTAGTTACGGACATTACCAGGGAAGAGGTGCAGGAGGCAGTGGAGATGATGAAAGCATGGTAAGACCCTTGTTTGATTGGTGTTGCGACCGAGTGCCTGAAGAAGGGTGGAGTAGCGATTGTAGAATGGTTGGAGAGGTTACTGAACTTGTGTTTTGTTTCAGGCGTGGTACCGATTGAGTGGCGCAGTGCCTGCATTGTTCCGCTATATAAGGGCAACGGAAGAAAAAATTAATGGTGCAATTCGAGAGGTATCAGTCTGTTATGTGTGGTTGGTAAGTTGTACCGGAGAGTGCTGATCAAAAGGATTAGAGACTGTACGAACTGCACAATTGTAGAGGAACAGTATGACTTTAGGAGTGGTAGAGGGTGTGCCAATCATTTTTTTGCAGATAGACATGTCTGTGTGGAGTCCTTACCAAAGGAAAGGATGCGTTCTGGGCCTTCGTGGATCTAGGGAAGGCATACGACAGGATTGACAGGGAAGCGCTGTGGAGGGTGTTGCGTT
Source organism: Gammarus roeselii (assembly GCA_016164225.1). Taxonomy (NCBI): domain Eukaryota; kingdom Metazoa; phylum Arthropoda; class Malacostraca; order Amphipoda; family Gammaridae; genus Gammarus; species Gammarus roeselii. The sequence continues at coordinate 9,354 of SDVV010042809.1, forward strand.
TGTATGGAAGTGGACGGAAATTTGTTGAAGGCTGTGCAGAGTTTCTATACAGGCAACCGAGCATGCGTCGGAGTGGGAAGCGAGGTGAGTGATTGGTTCACAGTGAAAGTGGGACTGAGACAAGTCTGCGTGATGTCTTCCTGGCTGTTTAACCTCTATATGGATGGAGTGGTCAGGAAGGTGGACGCAAGTGTGCTGGGTCGTAGCTTGGAACTGTTGGAAGCGAATGGGGGGAGTTGGCAATTGAACCAGTTGCTTTTTGCTGATGATACGGCCCTGGTTGCGGATTCAGGAGGGAAGGGCATCCCGACAACGGGATGCCCTTGGCATCCCGTTGTCGGCATGGTCGTAAGTGGGGGTGGTGACGCGGCGGGGGTAAACCAAATAAAACTGTCGGATTCGCTGCTGACAACGAATCCTCTGACTGCCCTCGTGATTGCAGAGTGTGTTGCGGGGTTACCGGCTGGACCCTTCAGCACAAAAGAGCTAAGTTGTGTGAGTGTGAGCATATCATGGTGTGACAAGCGCCTTGCCGTCGGCCACCCCTCTTTTTGTGGGATGCGGCCCAGTGTATGTATCTGTATCTGTAACTCATGTGAGTTAAGCGGGGCTTGATGTGACTCATATTTATCGGAAGCAACTCATGTGAGTGAGACAGGGCTTGATATGACGTAAACTGACGATGGAAGTGAAGAAGTAATGTCAGATGATAGTATCAACGGGTGTCACTCGCAGTAATAACATATTTAACATACAATTCTTTTTAGACTTGTTCCACATTTTTTATAAATTCAATTAAATTGTAAACATTAAAATTGTATGTCCTTAATCACAGTGTTTTGACCTTGACGAATGAAATAAAGCGTGAGATTGTATTCATAAAGTGAGAGTGGGAACAATTTTCTCACAATTTTAAGTTATCGAATGACATGTTGTCATTCATATCAATATAT
>SDVV010042810.1:0-10306 GCA_016164225.1 Gammarus roeselii
GAAGTCTGTAATCGCCATGTTTCTTACGTGGCTTTAATCATGAGTGGAAATGACTTATTCATTACCACTCGTTGATCAATCATCCATGGACAATACCCGGCATCAGAGGCGACATTACACTATTCAAGCCAAATATAGCTCGCACAACTTATTTCATAGAACTTATTGAAGGTTCCTCGGGTTGTGAAAGTAGATCAAAGTTTAAAGAGGGAATCATGAAGAATATTTTTCGATATCGACATCCGATACAAAGCGCTATTGAAAAAGACAAACTTCGGGAGTCGTGCTGCCTACGTCCTGCCCCTTAGGATCTGAATCTCAACATCCTTATGGCATGAGCAACGAAAACTTTTTAATGCTAACAAAAAAACATATCACACTAACACTTGGACATCGATAAAGTATTCCAGGCAGATCACGGATCCAATAAGTGCACTTCTTTAGATCGCAGCATGTACATTTGGAACCGAAAATATTACCGTTCATTTTCCTGTAATAATGTAGGCATCATTCCATAAAAAGCTATGTATAAACCTAATAATTTCAGTCCTATTTTTCATAGATACATGATGTCGAATTTTTCCTTCTTGCGGCCGAGGAGAGTGGCGGAATTACAAAATGTAAATCCTGGTAGGAAAATATAGTAAGCTGTTTCCAGCAGAGTTCAAATCACAGATCTCCTAAATATCTTTCCCCGGTGACGGCAATCGATTCTTCAACACTGATGCGACATCCCAGCCGTTGCTTTGAATATCAGAGAGAAGTGGAACCCATCCCAGCTCACACTGGATGATGCATGCAAGTTTTAATGAGCTAATGTACCTGGCGTATAATTTACCAAATATTTTAGTAGGGATTACTCAGAGGCAACGGTTCATTGGACTATTTCTCAGTGCGTGTTGTAAGTTAAATGTCTAAGTAAATCAGTACCTGTCAGTGTTCATTTGATCTAGGATCACTGTCTAGTTTTTTTAAGTTGAACAAAAATAACCAGCTCTGTTGTGAAACCTCAAAATTCTTGGCGTCCCAAAAACCACGAAAGAGTCAAGGCACGCAAACAGAACAACAAAGGAATCGAAATCCTTGAAATCAGACCCCGGCTGCAAGGAGTATTCTGTTATTAAAGATTAGTATAGTCATAAAAATCTCTATGGAAAGCTAACAGTGTTGTTCATTAATTTGGGAGCCCAGCGTTCACGCTAAAATTATTCCCGCATACGCGCACTATCGCCACGTCACTTCACCTCACTGTCATGGCCGAACACTGTCATAACCGCTATAAATCTTTCATCTCACGTGCTTTCTACCTAACGATGATTCAGCCCACACGCATTTTCCACCACTTCATAATCTGCCACTGTCATATCTGCCACTGTCATTACACCGAAACAGGCGTACCAAAGTAACAGTTATCACTTTAATGAAACTTCAATAAAAAACGCTAAAAAACGGCAGAACGTACCCTACAAAAATACGTATGTTTGCCCCGCGGGTTAGAAATACGTACTTTGCCCCGCGGGTTAGAAACACGTACCCTGGGTTAGGTTAGGTTGGGGAGGAAAAGTTTCATTAAAGTGATAACCGGTAAAATGGTACGACCTGTGGCTGGTACGACCTGTGGCAGATATGACAGTGGCTGGTGTGACTGAAGAAGGCTATGAATGTTCGCTGTTAAAAAATGGTACCGTAGGTAGGTAGTCGGAACAACTTGGGGCTGATAAGGCAGTTGGCGTTGATGATAGGGGTTGATCTGACGTGAGCTATAAAAGAATTTAGCGCCAGGGATAGCGACCCTAGTGTAAATCTCACTGTGTGGGTGACTTTTTTCTGTCAAAGTTTGCTCCTAGTGAGGACTGGATTGAGAACAAATAAGCAAATTTTTAATGGTGAAAACCTTATTTAATTCAATGTAATTTTCTTAGCTCAGGAAGAATCTCCATCTAATCATGCTTCTTTTGTTATTATTTCATAATATCAAAAGGACAATGTTGTGGGACATGCACTTATTTATAATAATTGATTTTCCCTTCGAGCCCATCATATTATTTATGTCCTGTAATTCGTTTGTCAAATTGGTTACTCAGCGTCAGTGCACAGTATATGCGAAATGGTCTGTCGTCTGCAGTTGAAAGCTACGTAAGTTGAATTTTGAGTCATCATATTTAATACGTATATACGTGTACTACAACATAGTATTTTCCTCGTGCCAGGGGTAAGTTATCCCTACCCATTTTGCAGATGATATTACACTTCATTGAATGAAAAAAGAACGAATGATACTACTTCCAATAATAATAGGTAATTGGTCCATATTCAACCGGTTTACTTCCAATAAGTTGACGCTAAATGTCGGCATGACGCAGGTTGTGATATTTATTTAGAAGGGAAATACTCATTCTTAACCCACAGGTTGAATTGAAAGATCAACATGTGGCATTCTTAGCCAAAACACATTTTCCGACGAAATAGTGTAATAGTGTAATGGTGTAATAGTGAAGCAGAGACAAGTGGAAACACCACGTCTCTTATCATGCAGGAAATTAATCATATTGCGTGGCGTTCTTTACAAAGGTTGAAATAGTGCAACAACTCGGGGATAAATTATTTTATTCCTCAGCCTTATTTATCCTTTTCCGACTCATTTTATCAAAGTGTATGGTACTACCTAAAAAAAAATATAATGACCTCTCATTCCTAGCTTCAATCGAGTCATTGAAATAAAACCCATGCTACCGGACATGACTATTTTGTTGCCTACCATCTGTCAAGGAAATTGACAAAAGATATGCAAATTTTACCGAGGTGTGATTATTCACTTTACTCGAAAATACATGCAAATTTTTCTTTAAAATACAAAATGGTTACCGCTTGGATTTCCGGAACCTAAAATACTGGTTACCTATGAAGTCAAAGTCCATTTTGTGTAATTATCAAGGAATTGTTTTGTGTCTAAACGAAAATATCGGCTGTGAGACGTGCGCGTTGGTAGTCGTGTGCGCTTTGCCCAAAGATGCGGAGGAACGAATGCTGCGGCAGTCGCACTTTCACTGTATAAATGGTATACGCAGTGCGGTGCACTGTGGCAGTCGTGCATGCACTGTGGCAGTCGTGCGTGCACTGTAGCAGTCGTGTGTGCACTGTGTCTGTCTTGCGCGCACTGTGTCAGTCGTGCGTGCACTGTACAGTCGTGCGCGTCCTGTATCAGTCGTGCGTACACTGGGTGAGTCGTGTGTGCACTGTGGCAGTCGTGCGTGTACTGTGTCAATCATGCGCGCACTGTGGCAGTCGTGCGCGCACTCTGGCAGTCGTGCGCGCACTGTGGCCGTCGCGCGTGCACTGTGGCGTTCGTGCGGCACTGTGTCAGTCTTGCGCGCACTGTGTCAGTCTTGCGCGCACTGTGGCAGTCGTGTGTGCACTGTGGCAGTCGTGCGTGCACTGTGTCAATCATGCGCGCACTCTGGCAGTCGTGCGCGCACTCTGGCAGTCGTGCGCGCACTGTGGCCGTCGCGCGTGCACTGTGGCGTTCGTGCGTGCACTGTGTCAGTCTTGCGCGCACTGTGTCAGTCGTGCGCGCACTATGACAGTCGTGCGTGCACTGTACAGTCGTGCGCGTCCTGTATCAGTCGTGCGTGCACTGGGTGAGTCGTGTGTGCACTCTGTCAGTCGTGCGTGTACTGTGTCAGTCGTGCGTGCAATGTGGCAGTCGTGCGTGCGCCGGGTAAGTAGTGCGTGCACCGTGTCAGTTTCGCGTGCATTATGTCAGTCGTGCGTGCACTTTGTCAGTCGTGCGTGCACTGTGGCAGTCGTGCGTGCACTGTGGCAGTCGTGCGTGCACTATGTCAGTCGTGCATGCACCGTGGCAATTTTGCGTACACTGTGGCAGTCGTGTGTTTACTGTGACAGTCATGCGGTCACCCTGGCAGTCGTGCGTGCACTGTGTCAGTCGGTCGTACACCGAGTCAGTCATGCGCGCACTGTGTCAGTTGTGCGATCACTGAGTCAGTCATGCGTGCACTGTCAGTCGTGCGTGCACTGTCAGTCGTGCGCGCACTGTGTCAGTCGTGCGTGCTATGTGTCAGTCGTGCGTGCACTGTCAGTCGTCCGTGCACTGTGTCAATCGTGCGTGCAATATGGCAGTCGTGCGTGCACTGTGTCAGCTGTGCGTGCACTGTGTAAATCGTGCGCGCAATGTTGCCGTAGTGCGTGCACTGTCAGTCGTGCGTGCACTGTGACAGTCGTGCGTGCACCGTGGCAGTCGTGCGAACATCGTGGCAGTCGTGCGTGAATCGTGGCAGTAGTGCGTGCACCGTGGCAGTCGTGCGTGCACCGTGACAGCCGTGCGTGCACCGTGGCAGTCGTGCGAACATCGTGGCAGTCGTGCGTGAATCGTGGCAGTAGTGCGTGCACCGTGGCAGCCGTGCGTGCACCGTGGCAGTCGTGCGTGCACCGTGGCAGTCGTGCGTGCACCCTGGCCGTCGTGCGTTCACCGTGGCTGTCGTGCGTGCACCGTGGTAGTCGTGCGTGCACTGTGTCAGTCGTGTGTACACCGTGGCAGTCGTGCGAGCATCATGACAGTCGTGCGTGAATCATGGAAGTCGTGCGTGCACCGAGGCAGTCGTGCATGCACTGTGGCAGTCGTGCGTGCACTGTCAATCGTACGTTCGCTGTGTCAGTCGTGCGAACACTGTGCCAGTCGTGCGTGCACTGTAGCATTCGTGCGTGCACTGTGTCAACCGAGCGTGCACTGTCAGTCGTCCGTGCACTGTGTCAGTCGTGCGTGTACCGTGGTAGTCGTGCGTGCACTGCGGCAGACGTATGTACACCGTGGCAGTCGTCCGTGTACCGTGGAAGTCGTGCGTGCACTGTGGCAGTCGTGTGTATACCGTGGTAGTCGTGCGAGCCCCGTGTCAGTCGTGCGTGAATCGTGGTAGTCGTGCGTCCACTGTGTCAGTCGTGCGAGCCCCGTGGCAGTCGTGCGTGTACCGTGGCAGTCGTGAGTGCACTGTAGCAGTCGTGTTTACACCGTGGCAGCCGTGCAAGCCCCGTGGCAGTCGTGCGTGAATCGTGGTAGTCGTGCGTGCACTGTGTCAGTAGTGAGTGCACCGTGCCAGTCGTGCGTGCACTGTGTTAATCATGTGTGCACTGTGGCAGTCGTGCGTGCACTGTGTCAGTAGTGCGTGTACCGTGACAGTCGTGCCTGCACCGTGGCAGTCGTGCAATCACCGTGGCAGTCGTGCGTTCACCTTGTCACACATACGTTAACATATTGTCTCATATTAATTACACTGAGTAATGTTTATCATGATATCCGGGCGGGGTTCGTTTGTGCTTAAAAAGTGTTCAATCGTCCGCCTAGCTCTGCACTATTCAGTCCCGTGTTTGCTTCTTTGCATTTTGATGAACTCCTGAGCATTTTCTTCCTGCCGGTCGAGGTATTGTGGTAGAGAGCTCAGGCCAGGTGAGGCTAAAGGAAGGCTTACGGCATAAAAATGAGTTAATTAGCAGGTAACATGATCCACTTCTGCAAATTAGGATCCTATACCGCGTGGTTCTCCTTATCCAATGAAAGCCCTCCTATTGCTTGGTTTCTCTGGAGAAAAACAATGCGATGATTTGGATTCGATCTAACTAAAAAACTTTTGTAGGATAATTTATTTGTCACTTTCTTATACGAAACACAGAGCTGTTTCAGGCTGGATTCCGTGTGAAAATGATTAGGAATCGGCTGCACCTCACATGGAGTAATATTTCAAGAGAAAATAATTTCGTTTAATTCCTCTTGCGGCTTCATGTTTTCGCTTATCGTTTGTTGAACCACACTCAGCTAAAAACGAACAGTGTGTACTGTACTGGCATAGAAATGTTATATGGTATCGTATCGTCAACAATCCCCTGAGTGTAAGCTCTCTTCAATACTGCGATCATTTCAACTGCTGATATAACCATTGATATGAGACGGGTATAATCGTAATGACGACGAAATTATGAGCTGTTCTTTCAAAAATCTTTTATGTATGTCAGAATATTAATAACTTCACATCAAACGACATTTATGTTCTCGTTACTTCATCGGATTGTAATATTTTTATACATTCAGTAACGAATTTGATCTGCTGACACAACGGGAAATAACTACGATAATAATTGTATCCGCAACGTGTACAACTTGACTTACATTTCTTTTCATTGACTGAACAATCATTTCATGCATATCATTTGATATTCATTAGACCTGCACATAACACGTAAACAGTAATGGTTGATAGCAGACTGATTATGTTTTGATTACAAAGGAATGAAATAAAAAAGCGAATTACAGAAGGTGTTTTTTTAACTGTTAACTCCGTCACTGAATCTTGCCGACCTTCAACTGTCACTGTAAACTCTATCACCGGAGATAATCCCCTTCCTTGCGACTGATGATCTTCAACTATCAATGGTCTCATCAGAATGATCATTGCAGTGGAGGGAGGCGCCTGATCGTGTGTTGACGGTGGACTATCAGGAATCGGAATAGACATAATCATTGCTCTGTAGTATTATGTAAGAACGTGCACCCTGCGTCAAATACTGGGACTGTTTCTGTCCGGCAGATCAGCCATTATCAAAGAGTGGCCTATTTTCATAACTGAAAGCATTGATGACCAGCAACACAATCGCTGAATTTTCATTAATTCCATTTGCAGAAATACTTATTGGGCTGTGGGTGGAGTATTTATAAATGAACATTGATGATATTCTCATGGTGTGCACAAAACAATCAATAGTTTTTAGCAAAATTATTTACCTTATGTGCAATTTAAATAAGACTCATTGAATTAAAAGTTGTTTATAACTTTTTCAATATTTCTAGCGTTCGATAAATCGACACCATGTGACATATCAAACTTGTAAGACAAGGAATTGACTGAAAAAAGAGCGGACATAACATGTTTAATTGTATGCAATATCAACAAATAAAGTTCAGCTACGAAATGGTACCCATTCTTATGAACGCAGATTTGATCCCTACGAATTCGGTTTTCAATTGCACATCGAACTTTTTCTGTGCTCTTCTCATTTTCCAGCAGTTACTTCAGATATTCAATTGTTGTTGGCTTGCGTTCGTGGTCAATGGATTCTTTCTCTTCTCAAAAAATTAGCCGAGCAATTTGAGGTCGGGGCTATGAGCGGGCCAAGGCTGCTTCGCTCGACGGCTGATTACTCGCTACGGAAATAAGTCTAATACAAATCATTCTACATAACAGCTGGCAACAATTATTTCTTGAGGGGATTGAGCTACTTCTCGGAATTCAACCACCATCACCAGGATACTCCTGCTCATTACTCCAACGAGTCGTGGTTGTTATGCAGTTGCAAGCTCGTCCGAAAGGTTCAATTTACACTTATTAGAATGGATCCCATTTCGGAACAGAAATTGATTTTTTGTCAATTGATGTAATAAACCTCGTAAATGGATAAATTTTTACTCCAGCCAGAGCTATCCCAATTTACGAGGTGTACGAGGGGATTCAGTATCCTATGAAAAAGTACGATATAATTTGATATGCTATGAAACAGTACGACGAAATTTTGAATGCGTTGAAAGTGCATAATTTAGTATGCGTTGGAAGTTTATAATTTAGCATGCGTTGTAATTCCGTTTGCAATGAAAGAGTTTGACGTAATTTAGGATGAGATGAAAGTGTACGACGAAATATACTATGCGATTAAAGTGCATCACGTAATTTAGAATGCGATGAAAGTGCATGACGCAATTCGGTAAGCTATTGTATCTCCATCTAATCACTTGCTCTGCTTAAATGTGCTATAAAATGTGATTTTCTCCGACTCTTTTGAAAAGGCTTCATATGAGACATTTCATTAATAATGGTATATGATGTTAACAAGCCAAGGATTACGGTCAGCATTCAAAAGACAGGCGCCCGAAACACATCGTAAGAGAACAACGTATCCTCACAGGAGGCCCCCAGCACCGGAAACTGACATGGGACTTCTGACTTTTTAGTAGAAGAGATCATTTCAGGCTTCTTCGGTTATTTTCTGCCGACAAGTATTGATCAATTAGGACCAAAAACGCGTCCAACTTCAGTTGCAACGAGCACATCTGAGGGACTTGACCAAAAGCGCAGTGCCAGCTTCAAACGAAGATCAAATGTAGCCGGGTTCAAACCATCGAACAGCAGGCTGTTTTAGGGAAGAGTCAAAGGATTCAGCGAGTACAATCGGGATTTTTTTGACTTTATATAACTTATCTACAGATTCAGATACAGGCATTAGGTTGAATCCCCCAGGAAGGGGGCTGGGCAACGGGAACGCGCACCCCACACTTCTCTCATACACTCATTATCACACAATTTAGCCCTTTTGGGCAAAATAATCCGGTCAGAATATTCAGCAATACACACTCCGGGTCGTGGATGCGGTTCAAAGTCAATGTCACCCGCATGACCCAACAGTGTGTCTGGTTGACTCATGCCGCATCATGGTAACCGGTCCCTTTCCTCATATGAACCATCATGTTTCTCAACAAGAAGCCGAGGGCGGTAAAGCACATCAGGGCAGCGTCACCACTCACGCCTATTTACCATCCATCAACCCAGACTTTGGTAATCCACTAATCTTACGTCCAATCACCTCCGCCTCACACACGCTTTTTAACAATCTCCGTTCATCCAGCCTCACCGTGGATCGAACCATCTCGAAACCCGAGATTTTCTTTGTCCTCTAACTTCTTTACCATCCCAGTTCTAATTCGAACAACGTCGTTATTGATACTGTCTCTCAGTGTTTCGACAGTCATGTCCCTTAAGCATTTCATCTCGAAAACATTCAATCTTCTTCTCTTGTTTGCTCTCATGCCCCATGTCTCAGCTGAGTGAAGCACAATTGGGTCAGCTTCACCTTTATACAACCCTATCTTTTATTCCAACCCTAACGTCCTACAGCTCATTACATTTTTCAGTGCAACCAATACTTAACACTCTTCATTCACTCGAGACTTCGCCTTAGTTCCCAGTTCAGTCTTCTCCACGTGGAGCCCAGATACCTAAAACATTGGGCTTCCTCCAATACTTCTACAGCTAATTCGGCTCGGATTGACCTTTCTCGATCATCTCACTACTATACTTTTACCCACGTTCTCTCGACGCTTCCTCCTCTCACACACTCTACCGAACTCCGACTCTAGCCAACACAGTTTCTCTTCTGCATCAGCCATCAGTCCGAATCATCCGCAGCCCGTAACTGGCTTAACTTTCAACTCCGTCCATTCGCTTTCAACAGCTTCAAGCCACGGCCCATTACACACGCGTTCAGCTCCCTGACCACAGCATCCATGTAGAGATCGAACAGCCAGACCCACATTCACTGTGAACGAATCACTTGTCTCGCTCCCCACTCGGAAATATGCTCTGCTGAGAATCTAGAAACTCTGAACCGCTTTCATCAGATTCCCATTCCGCCATACAAACACATTACCCTCCACGGCGCTTCTCTATCAACCCTGTCGTAGGCCTTCTCCAAATCCATGAAGACCCAGAACACATCCTTTCCCTTCGCAAGGTACTTCTCACAGACTTGTTTTACTGTAAATATCAGATCGACACACCCTTTACCCCTCATAAAACCACACTGTTTCTCGCCAATGGCACCATCTGTACAGTTTCTGATCCTTCTGATCCGCGATATCCCACTCAACTTTCCGACCGCACACAACGAACTGATACCTCTCGAGTTGCAGCATTAACTTGTATCTCCTCTTCCCTTATACAGCGGAATAATACAATCACTGCACCACTCAATCAAAACCACAGCCGACATTAAACACAGTTTCAGTCGCATCAACAGCCGTTAGATAATCGTTACTCAAGCCCTTTTCCGGCATGCAAACCAGGGGGTTCCCTGCTTTTATCACCTCTACCGCCACTTGCACCTCCTCCCTTGTAGTAGCCGCATCAAGTGTCTCCCAAAACTGGCATCAATGCACCATCATCAATGTCAGCCTTTCTGTCATCCTCGAAATTCAATACCTCATGAAAATACTCGGCCCACCTTTTCCTGATATTGCCCTTTTCCAACAACAACTTGCCGTTTCATGTATGGGCTATAAAATAAACATCTACAGCAATAAAAATATCCACTATAGTGTGTCGCAGAGTTGCACTATTCATGACAGGTATCCCCTTCTCATATTTTATGAGACAAATAATTTTTTTTAATGCCCTATTTTTTTAATGATCAATAAATACATTACGTAATTGAAATAACTATAGTTCTCAATACTACTGCCAATAAATTGAAAAAA
>SDVV010042811.1:0-10305 GCA_016164225.1 Gammarus roeselii
GGAGCTGCTACAGGAATGAAGTCACTTCCTTGGTGTGGCAATTCGTGTGAGGAACTTTGAAATCGCTCTCGGGGCGGCTCCGTGAACAAAGTCACTACCCTACAACGATCTCGGCTCTTAGAGGAAGTGTACATGGTTTTCGGATCGTCTGCAGGAATGAAGTTACTTCGCCTGGAGGTGCGATGACTGTAAGGCAAATGGAAATCGGTCTCGGGGCGGTTCAAAGAACGAAGTAACTCTCCTACAATGATATCGGCTCGTGAATGAAGAGGACATGGATCTCGGGGCTGCTGCTGAAACGAAATCACTCCCTTGAAGTAGCGATGCTTGTTAAGAACTTTGAAATTGCTCTCGGGGTGGCTCCGAAAGCAAAGTCACTACCCTACAACGATTTCAGTTCGTAGTGGGAGTGGACATTGTTTCACGGATCTGCTGCGGGAATGAAAATACTTTCCTTGGAAATGCAATGACTGTAACGCAAATGGAGATCGGTCTCGGCGCGACTCCGCGAGCAATGTCACTCCCTCACAACGATCCCGGCTTGTAAGGGAAGTCGACTGAGTTCTCGGGGTTGCTCAAGGAACGAAGTATCTTCCCTTGGAGGTGCGAGGCTGTGATGCAAATGGATGTCGGTTTCGGCGCTGCTCAGAGAATAATGTCACTACACTACAATGATCTCAATTCGTAGAGGAAGTCGACTGACTTCACGGGGCTGCTGCAGGAACGAAGTCACTTCCCTTGGAGGTGCAATACACGATAGGCATATGGAAATCGGTCTCATCGCGGCTCCTAGAACAATATCACTACCCAACAGTGAACTTGGATCATAGGAGGAGAGGACATGGTTCTCGTGACTGCTGCAGAAATGAAGTCACTTTCACTGGAGGTGCATTACCTGTAGGGTAAAAGAAAATCGGTCGCTGGACGACTCGAGAATAAAAAAACTCTTTTACATTGATCTCGGCTTGTGGATGAAGTGGTTAGGGTTCTCGGAGCTGCTGCAGTAATGAAGTTACTTCCTTGAAATGGCGATGTACGTTAGGAACTTTGAAATTGCTCTCGGGGCGACTCCGCGAACAAAGTCATTACCCTACAACGATTTCAGCTCGTAGGGGAAGTGGACATGCTTCTCGGGGGTGCTGCACAAATTTTAGACGTGCAATGACTGTAAGGCAAATAAAAATCGGTCTCGGCGCATCTCCGGGAACAATGCCACTTTTCAACAATTATCTCAAAACGTGGATGGAGTGGACAGAGTTTTCAGGGCCCTTGCAGAAATGTAGTCACTCGATTGCAGTGGCGATGAGGACAGAGTTCTCGGAGCTAGTGCAGGAATGAAGTTACTCCCTCGACATGGTGATGCTTGTTAGGAATTTTGAAATCGCTCTCGGGGCGGCTCCGAGAACAAAGTCACTACCCTACACCGATCTCGGCTCGTAGAGGAAGTGTACATGGTTTTCGGATCGTATGCAGGGATGAAGACACTTCGCCTGGAGGGGCAATGACTGTAAGGCAAATGGAAATCGGTCTCATCGCGGCTCCAAAAACAATGTCTCTACCCAGCAGTGAACTCGGATCATAGGGGAAGAGGACATGGTTCTCGTGACTGCTGCAGAAATGAAGTCACTTCCACTTGGGATGCAATAGCTAAGGGCCAAAGGAAATCGGTCGCGGGGCGGTCGAGAACAAAATAACTCTCCTACAATGATCTCGGCTTGTGGATGAAGTGGACAGAGTTCTCGGAGCTGCTGCAGGAATGATATTACTCTCTTGAAATGACGATGCATGTTAGGAACCCAATCACGATCTCAGCTCGTAGTGTAAGTGGACAAGGTTCTCACATCTGCTGCGGTTATAAAGTACTTCCCCTGGAGGTTCAATGAATGTTAGGCAAATGGAGACCAGTCTCGGGCGACTCCGAGAGCAATGTCACTCGCTTACAACGATATCAGCTTGTAGGGGAAGTCGACTTAGTTCGTGAGGCTGCTGCAAGAATGAAGTTACTTTACTTGGACGTGCAATAGCTGTAAGGCAAATGGAAATCGGTCTCGGTGCGTCTTCGAGAACAATAACAACTAAAACGACTAAAACAACTACAACAACGGAGACAAATAAAACATTTAAAACAACTAAAACAACTAAAACATCTAAAACAACTAAAACAACTAAAACAATCATAACAACTACAACAACAAAAACAACTAAAACAACTAAAACAACTAAAACAACTAAAACAACTAAATAACTAAAACCACTGTAAAAACTACAACAACTAAAACAACTAAATTAACTACAGCAACTAGAACAACGAAAACAACTAAAACAACTATAACAACTAAAAACAACTAAAAACAACTAAAACAACTATAACACCTGAAACAACTAAAAAACTAAACAACTAAAACAACTAAACAACTAAAACAACTTAAACAACTACATCAACTAAAACACCCATAACAACTTTAACACCTTAAACAACTATAACACCTAAAACAACTAAAACACCTAGAACAACTAAAACAACTTAAACAACTACAACTCATAAAGCAACTAAAACACCTATAACAACTAGAACAACTAAAACAACTACAACAACTATAACAACTAAAACAACTAAAACAACTAGAACAACTAAAACAACTACAACAACTAGAACAAATAAAACAACTACAACAACTAATACAACTAAAACAACTATAACAACTAAAACAACTAAAACAACTAAAAAGAACTAAACAACTAAAACAACTATAACAACTACAACAACTATAACGATAAACACAACTACATCAACTAAAACATCTGAAACAACTAAAACAACTATAACAACTGAAACAACTATAACAACTAAAACAACTAGAACACCTTGAACAACTAAAACACCTAAAACAACTAAAACACCTAATACACCTAAAACAACTAGAACACCTTGAACAACTACAACACCTATAACAACTGAAACAACTAAAACAACTAGAACAACTAAACACCTAAAACAAATATAACACCTGAAACAACTAAAACAACTAAAACAACTATAACAACTAAGAGAACTAAAACAATTAAACAACTAAAACACCTATTACTACTATAACACCTAAAACCACTAATTCACCTATAACAACTAAAACAACTGTAACAACTAAAGCAACTAAACAATTATAACAACTAAAACACCTAAAACAATTAAAACAACTAAAACACCTGTAACACCTATAACACCTAAGAAAACTAGAACACATATAACAACTAAAACATATATAACAACTAAAACACATAAAACAACTATAACAACTAAAACAACTACAACAGCTTAAACACCTAAACAACTTAACACCTAAGACAACTACAGCACCTTGGACACCTAAAACATCTATACCAATTAAAACACCTAAAACAACTAGAACAACTAAAACAACTACAACAACTAGAACAAATAAAACAACTACAACAACTAATACAACTAAAACAACTATAACAACTAAAACAACTAAAACAACTAAAAACAACTAAACAACTAAAACAACTATAACAACTACAACAACTATAACGATTAAAACAACTACATCAACTAAAACATCTGAAACAACTAAAACAACTATAACAACTGAAACAACTAAAACAACTAAAACAACTAGAACACCTTGAACAACTAAAACACCTAAAACAACTAAAACACCTAATACACCTAAAACAACTAGAACACCTTGAACAACTACAACACCTATAACAACTGAAACAACTAAAACAACTAGAACAACTAAACACCTAAAACAAATATAACACCTGAAACAACTAAAACAACTAAAACAACTATAACAACTAAGAGAACTAAAACAATTAAACAACTAAAACACCTATTACAACTATAACACCTAAAACCACTAAATCACCTATAACAACTAAAACAACTGAAACAACTAAAGCAACTAAACAACTATAACAACTAAAACACCTAAAACAATTAAAACAACTAAAACACCTGTAACACCTATAACACCTAAGACAACTAGAACACATATAACAACTAAAACATATATAACAACAAAAACAACTATAACAACTAAAACAACTAAAACATTTTGAGCAACTAAACCAACTAAAACAACTAAAACAACAATAACAGCTAAATAACTATAACAACTAAACAACTGAAACAACTATAATAACTAAAACAACTCTAACAACTAGAACAACTAAAACAACTAAAACAACTAAAACAACTAAAACAACTCAATCATATATAACAACTAAAACAACTAAAACAACAATAACAACTAAAACAACTATAACAACTAAAACAACTAAAACAACTATAATAACTAAAACAACTCTAACAACTAGAACAACTGAAACAACTAAAACAACTAAAACAACTGAAACACCTAAATCAACTAAACACCTAATATACCTAAAACAACTAGAACACCTTGAACAACTACAACACCTATAACAACTGAAACAACAAAACAACTAGAACAACTAAACACCTATAACAAATAAAACACCAGAAACAACTAAAACAACTAAAACAACCATAACAATTAAGAGAACTAAAACAACTAAACAACTAAAACACCTATAACAACTATTACACCTAAAACCACTAAATCACCAATAACAACTGAAACAACTATAACAACTACAACAACTAAAACACCTAGAACACCTAAAACAACTAAAACACCTATAACAACTAAAACAACTAAACAACTAAAACAACTAAAACACCTAAAAACACCATAAACAGCTAAAATACATAAAACAACTACAACACCTATAACGCCTATAACAACTAAACAACAATAACACCTATTACAACTAAAAAACTAAAACAACTATAACACCTATAACAACTGAAACACCTACAACAATTATAACACCTCAAACAACTGAAACACCTATAACAACTAAAACACCTATAACAACTATAACAACTATAACACCTAAAACAACTAAAACAACTAAAACACCTACAACAACTAGAACACATAAAACAACTGAAACACCTCATACAACTATAACACATACAACAACTAATAACACCTAAAAAACAACTAGAACACATATAACAACGATAACACATATAACACCTAAAACAACTAAAACACCTAAACAACTAGAACACCTAAAACAACTATAACACCTATAACAACTAAAACACATAAAACAACTATAATACCTCAAAAACTAGAGCACCTAAAACAACTTAAACAACTATAACAACTAAATCAACTACAACAGCTTAAACAACTAAAACAACTTAACACCTAAGACAACTACAACACCTAAGACACCTAAAACACCTATACCAATTAAAACACCTAAAACAACTGAAACAACTAAAACAACTAAACAACTACAACAACTAGAACAACTAAAGCAACTAAAACAACTCAAAAAACTAGAACAACTAAAACAACTACAACAATTAAAACAACTAAAACAACTAAAACAACTAAAACAACTATAACAACTAAAACAACTAGAACAACTAAAACAACAAAACAACTATAACAACTAAAACAACTACAACACCTGAAACAACTAAAACACCTGGAACACCCATAACACCTATTACACCTTAATCACCTAAAACAACTTGAACACCTAAAACAACTAAAACACCTATAACAACTAAATCACCTAAATCAACTAAAACACATACAACAACTAATAACACCTAAAAAACAACTAAAACACCTAAACAACTAGAACACCTATAACAACTATAACACCTATAACAACTAAAACACATAAAACCACTATAACAACTAAAACAACTACAACAGCTTAAACACCTAAACAACTTAACACCTAAGACAACTACAGCACCTTGGACACCTAAAACACCTATACCAATTAAAACACCTAAAACAACTGAAACAACTACAACAACTATAACAACTAAAACAACTAAAATAACTAAAACAACTCAAACAACTAAAATAACTAAATACCTCTAACAACTAAGACACCTAAACAACTATAACACCTGCAACAACTATAACACCTATAACAACTGAAACACCAACAGCTACTAAAACAATTAAACCGACTAGAAAAATCAAACACCTGAACCAATTATAACACCTAAACAACTATTACAACTAAAACAACTAAAACATCTAGAACAACTCAACAACTAAAAACACCTAAACAACTAGAACAACTAGAACAACTAATTCAACTATAGGAACTAAAACCACCGAAACAACTAAAACACCGATAACAACTAAAATAACTAAAATAACTAAAACATCTAAAACACCTAGAACAACTATTACACCTAAAACAACTACAGCAACTAGATCAACTAAAACAACTAAAACAACTAAAACAACTACAACAACTTAACCAACTAGAACATCTATACCACATAAAGCACCTAAAACAACTACAACATCTAAAACACCTGCAACACCTACGACACCTTGAACACCTAAAACAACTAAAACACATAAAAAACTACAACAACTATAACAACTAAAACAACTAGAACAACAAGAACAACTACACCAACTAAAACAACTAAAACAACTAAAACAACTTAAAAAACTGTAACAACTATACCAACCAAAACAACTAAAACAACTAAAACAACTAAACAACTATAACAACTAAAACTCCTAAAACACCTTTAACAGCTAAAATACCTAAAACAACTACAACACCAATAACGCCTAAAATAACTAAACAACAATAACACCTAAAACAACTAAAAAACTAAAACAACTATAACACCTATAACAACTGAAACACCTACAACAATTATAAAACCTTAAAGAACTGAAACACCTATAACAACTATAACACCTATAACAACTAAAACAACTATAACACCTTAAACAACTAGAACAAATAAAACACATAAAACAACTATAAAACATAAAAACAACTGAAACACCTCAAACAACTATAACACCTATAACAACTAAATAAACTAAAACAACTATAACAACTACAACAACAATAACAACTATAACACCAAAAACAACTAAAAAAACGATAACAACTAAAACAACTATAACAACTTAAACAACTATAACAACTAAAACAACTGAAACAACTAGAACAACTAAAACAACTAAACAACTAAACAACTAAAACAACTAAAACAACTAAAACAACTGAAACAACTCAAACAACTAAAACACCCACAACAACTTCAACAACTAAAACAACTATAACACCTAAAACAACTAAAACACCTAAAATAACTAAAGCAACTATAACAACTACAACTCATAAAACAACTAAAACACCAATAACAACTAAAACAACTAAATAACAAAACAACTATAACAAACTTACCAACTAAAACAACAATAAAAACTAAAACAACTAAAACAACTAAAAAACCTAAAACAACTAAATCTACTAAAACAGCTAAAACAACTATAACAACTAGAACAACTAAAACAACTAAAACAACTAAAACAACAAACCAACTATAACAACTAAACAACTACAACACCTGAAACAACTAAACACCTAGAACACCCATAACACCTATAACACCTTAAACACCTAAAACAACTTGAACACCTAGAAACAACTATATCACCTATAACAACTATAACACCTAAAACAACTAAAACACATACAACAACTAGTAATACATATAAAACAACTAGAACACATAAAACAACTATAAAACATATAACACCTAAAACAACTAAAACACCTAAACAACTAGAACACCTAAAACAACTATAACACCTATAAAAACTAAAACACATTAAACAACTATAACACCTCAAAAACTAGAGCACCTAAAACAACTAAAACAACTACAACAGCTTAAACACCTAAAACAACTCAACACCTAAGACAACTACAACACCTAAGACACCTATAACACCTAAACCAATTAAAACACCTAAAACAATTGAAACAACTACAACAACTATAACAACTAAAACAACTAAAACAACTAAAAAAACTCAAACAACTAAAATAACTAAACACCTTAAACAACTAAGACACCTAAAACAACTATAACACCTATATCAACTAAAACACCTACAGCTACTATAACAACTAAAACAACTAGAACAACTAAACACCTGAACCAACTATAACACCTAAACAACTATAACAACTATAACAACTAAAACATCTAGAACAACTCATTAACTAAAAACACCTAAACAACTAGAACAACTAAAACAACTAATTCAACTATAAGAACTAAAACCACCGAAGCAACTAAAACACCTAAACAACTAAAACACACAAATCAACTAGAACACCTCAAACAACAATAACACCTGAAACAAATAAAACAACTAAAACAACTAAAACACCCATAAGAACTATAACACCTAAAACACCTTTAAAACCTATAACAACTTAAACACCTATATCAACTTGAACACCTATAACACCTGAAACAACTAAAACAACTACAACAACTAAAACAATTGCAACAACTAAAACAACTCAGACAACTTAAACAACCAAAACACCTACAACAACTAAAACACATAGAACACCTAAAACAACTATAACACCTAAAACAACTGAAACACCTATAACAACTACAATAACTAAAACAACTAAAACAACTAATACAACTATAAGCAACTAGAACAACTATAACAACTAACACAACTAAAACAACTAAAACAACAAAAAACAACTATATCAACTAGAACAACTGAAACAACTGAAACAACTGAAACAACTAAAACATCCATAACAACTATAACAAATAAAACACCTGAAACAACTATAACACATAAAACACATGAAACACATATAACAACTACAAACACCTAACAACAACTAAATACATACAACAACTAAAACACATATAACACCTAAAAAACTAAATCACCTGAACAACTGTAACACATAAAACAACAATAACACCTATATCAAATAAAACACACAAAACAACTAAAACACCTTAACAACAGAAACACCTAAAACAACTGAAACAACTGAAACAACTACAACAACTATAACACCTAAAACCTTTATAACACCTAAAACAACTAGAACATCTAAAACACCAATAACCCCTATATCAATTAAAACACCTAAAACAACTATAACAACTAAAACACCTTGAACAACCAAAACGTCTACGACAACTAAAACAACTATAACACCTATAACAACTAAAACACCCAAACAACTAAAACACCTAGAACAACTAAAACAACTAAAACAACCAAAACAACTATAACAACTAGAACAACTAGAACAACCAAAACAAATAAAACAAATATAACAAATAAAACACCTATAACAAATATAACACCTTAAACAACTAAAACACCGATAACAACTAGAATAACTAAAATAACTATAACATCTGAAATACCTAGAACAACTATAACACCTAAAACAACTACAACAACTAGATCAACTATAACAACTAAAACAACTAAAACAACTAAAACAACTACAACAACTTAACCAACTAGAACATCTATACCACATAAAATACCTAAAACATCTATAACATCTAAAACACCTGGAAAACCTATGACAACTTGAACACCTAAAACAACTAAAACACATAAAAACTACAACAACTATAACAACTAAAACAACTAAAACAACTAGAACAACTACACCAACTAAAACAACTAAAACAACTAGAACAACTTGAAAAACTATACCAACTAGAACAACTATAACAACTACCACAACTAAAACAACTATAACAACTAGAACACCTAGAACAACTAGAACAACTAGAACAACTAAAACAACTATAACAACTATAACAACTATAACAACTAAAACAACTATAAGCAACTAAAACAACTATAACAACTGTAACAACTAAAACTACTAAAACAACTATAACAACTATAAGAACTAAATCAACTATAACAACTAAAACAACTAAAACAACTATAAAAACTGGAACAACTAAAACAACTAAAACAACTAAAACAACTAAAACAACTAAAACAACTATAACAACTAGAACAACTAAAACAATTAAAACAACTATAAAAACTAAACCAACTAAAACAACTATAACAATTAAAAAATACTAAAACACCTGGAACAACCAAACACCTATAACACCTAAAACACCCATAAAGCACCCTAAACACCTAAAACAACTTGAACACCTAACACAAACAAAACACCTAAAACAACTATAACAACTATAACAACTATAACAACTAAAACAATTAGAACAACTAAACACCTGAAACTACTATAACACTTAAAACAACTATAACAACTTTAACAACTAAAACACCTGGAAACACTCAACAACTAAAAACACCTAAACAATTAAAACAACTTAAACAACTATAACAACTAAACAAC
>SDVV010042812.1:0-10305 GCA_016164225.1 Gammarus roeselii
GTGGCGAGAGAGCGTGCAATGAACAGGCGTGAGTGGAGAATGGTTGTGAATGGTTGATTTTGACGCTGCTCTGATGTGCTTTCCCGCCCTTGGCATCCCGCTGTCGGGATGGTCGTGGGTGGGGGGGGCCCGGCCATTATGACGCGGCGGGGGTAAACCAGTGAAAACTGTGGGCCCTGCTACTGACGACGGTTCCTCGGTACATTCGGGACCCAGAGTGTAAATTGAGGGGCTACCGGCCGGACCCTTTAGCACAAAAGGGCTAAGTGGTGTGAATGTGAGCGTGTGAGGGTGTGAGGTGCGCCTTGCCGTCGGCCACCCCCCTTTCTGGGGGATGCGGCCTAGTGTCTGTATCTGTGATCAAACAAGCGCTGAAAGAAGATGACGTATTCACTTAGTACCAACGGAATATCTATGTGCTAATTTTCCAGAAACACAACTTTGTAGCCATCATCCAACAAGCCCTGAAAGAAGATGACGTATTCACTTAGTACCAGAGGAATATATATGTGCTAATTTTCCAGGAACACAACTTTGTAGCCAACATCCAACAAGTCCTGAAAGTAGACGATCTACGACCAAAATTAGTAACGTTCTGGATGAATGCGGCCTTTTTGCTACCCCACCTTGACGTTAAGGTCTTCCATGGAGAGCTTCCTTCTGGTCTGCACCCTGACACCGAGGTCCGTCATAAGCTGCACCTCCCATGCGACGGCCACCTGCGGCAGCTCAGACCGCCTGCGAACTGCTCCCGCTCGAATACCGTAATGTTGGTTTAGCCGAGCCGAGGTCCGTCATAAGCTGCAGCTCCCATGCGACGGCCTCCTGCGGCAGGCGGTATTGGGGTATCTCTGACAAGCTCAGACCACCTGCAAACTGCTCCCGCTCTAATACCGTAATGTTGGTGTAGCCGAGGGACGACGCGCACGAGATGGAGGCGGGGCCGCATCCTACATTTAGAAATTCTTTTAGTAGCCTCCATTACATTATGTCCAGTACATGAGTAATCAAGTACATACATTAGTAATCATGTAATGAAAAGTTGGGAATGAGCGATGCTGTTATGCTGTTGTCGAATTCGATGAATGATTTGAACGTTTAAAATAATATTGCTAGCGGAAAAACTTACCATATTTTTATCTATAAATAACAATGTCCGCTTACCAATGAGAGCTATAGGCACCGTGTGCTGTGGGGGTCGGAGATAGGGCAGACAGGGGGGCAGGCTCTGTGGAATGTTAATTTTCCGGAATGTCTGAACAAAGAGGATACGAGGAAGTCAGAGATTGCATATTCGAACCTCGTGTGTGACGAGGTGTGTATTTCTTGTTATCTGATTGCATATTCGAACCTCGTGTGTGACGAGGTGTGTATTTCTTGTAATCTGGCAACATAACTATTACAGTAGTAGTAGTAGTGGTAGTAGTAGTAGTAGGCCTGGGACGGGCTGAAAAGCCCATTCTAACAGTACTACAAAATTGAATGCAGTACAACTAGCCCAGCCTAGATGAGATGCCCATCGTTCATGGGCTGTCGGATGCTGAAGGCTCCAACAGACTTTTGCCGCTACCTTGGCGGCAATAGTCCTAATGTCCTCTTTCCTTAGCAAAGAGGTACATTAGTCTCCAAGTGTTTGTGGAGGCAGTTTTTGAAGGTGTTTACGTTATTACTGTTAACCACATCATGTTGTAGGTGGTTCCAAATTGTTGGTAATTTGATGGGAAAGAAGATCTCAGCCGCTGTTGTTCTGAATGGTTTTAGCTGCACTTTTTGCCTGTTTTTTCTGTTCCATGGGTTATAATCTTGGTCAAAGAGGCCCTCAGGGCTAGCTCTAGTAAGCCCATTTAGGTATTTGAAGGTATCTATTAGCTAGCCTCTAAGTCGTCTTCTTTCAAGTGAAATCAGTTCAAGTTCTTCGAGTCTTGGTGGATATGCCTTATTTCTGAGTTCCGGAATCATTCTTGGGGCTCGGTGCTGCACACGTTCCATTTTGTTGCAAATTCCAAAATTGCATTGCAAATTCCATTTGGGGCTGACGAGTGAAGTATGTAACGGAAGCACAATGTCACTGGACTTGTAGTGGAAATTTCTGGATATAAAGCCAAGGACCCTGTTGCCTAGCTTATAGCTAGCTTCCACTGGGTTTTTCCACTTAAGGTCTTTGGTGATTAGTATTCTAAGGTAACGTTGTTGGTCGACTTCAGTCATGTGCTGGTCTGCCATGACGTAAGCAGAATTTTGATTTTGCGATCCAATGTGCCTAACAGTGCATTTTTCAATATTAAAGTTCATTTGCCACTTGCCAGACCAGTAAATTATTTTTTCAAGGTCCTTTTGGATAGTCATGCGATCTTGCTCACAGTCTACTTTGTGGCAGAGTTTAGTGTCGTCAGCAGATTTTGTTAGCTTGATAACGATTTCGGTGTCCAGGTCATTTATATAAACTATAAAGAGAAGGGGTCCAAAAACACTGCCCTTGGGTACTCCTGAGGTTACCGCAGCCCACTGACTTTTTCCTTGGCCGACACAGACCCGTTGCTTGCTGCCCGTCAGCCAGTTTCGGAGCCACCTGGCCACGTTTCCAGTTATGCCAAGCACCGGTCGCTCGATGCCGTATGCAACGTTTCGAACGTGAACTGACCTAAGTTTGTGGTAAGCGTATGAACATTCACTGTAAATGAAGACAATAAATGCAAATACATACAGTCAAGAACGAAATACATGTTAATTATTCTACCCATTGTATATCTGTTAACGTGGCCGTTCAATGACGCTGCTAAAACACAAATGTTCTGTTAAATTCTCATCAATAAACTATCACCAATCTGCCACCAGAGTTGATTCAAATACATGCAGATGCTGACTTAAATAAATTAGATGATCTCTATCAGTGTTTATGCAATGTAGTTTTGGTGCTTGCGAGAGAAGCGTTTGGGTTAAAAACTCCGCACGGAATGTACCGGGTCTAACTGGACCCCACATGTGGCTGCCTTACATGACGCAAGCGTGCGGCCCAAGTGCGGTGGCGAAATGCTGGGAAATCGCAAAATGGTCCTCTACAAAGGACAAAACACAGAACGAATAACGCCTGCAAATACGCACTTCGCTTTTGTAAGAAACAAGAGAACAAATTGCGTTCAACTATTCTGAGTGAGGAAATGATAAATGTGCGTATGAATGATTTATGGAAAAAGACGAAAATCTGAAACCGAAAGACAGCTCTGTTTCTCAATGTGTGAATGGTATAACAGGAGAAGGAAATATCGCTGAAATGTGGCGCGATCACTCTTATGATGTAATTAACAAGGTCAACGAAGAGACAAGTCTAGGTAATTACAGGCCTACATCAATTGCTTCTGCTGCATCGAAGCTCCCAGAAATTGTGATTCAGAACTGACTCGACGAAAGTCTCCAAACAACATCAAACTAATTTGGCTTTAAAAATCATTATGGAACTGAAATGGGTATTCTTTGTCAGTAAGGCTCGCTAATGTTACTTTGATTTCTTAATGCCGAAACAGCATTTAACCGCGTCAATCATTGTACGCTTTTCAAAAAAGCTCATTGAAAGGGAGGCCTCCTGGGCATCACGTAAAGCTACTGAAATACTGGTTCCAACAGCAACAATATGCAATACGATGGTGAAGCTCAACATCAAACCCATTCCGAACAACCAATGGCGTAAGGCAGTGAGGCCTTCCATCGGCCCCCCTATTCATTGTGTTTGTAAACCGCCCACACGAGCCCTCTCTCTTCGCCGAGTTGGGTGTCACTTTGACGACTGCTGTATTAGCGCAATTAGCGGTGCCGACGATATGGTCCTCCTGGCTCCTCGAGTGGATGGCCGACGATATGGTCCTCCTGGCTCCTCGTGTGGATGGCCGACGATATGGTCCTCGTGGCTCCTCGTGAGGATGGCCAACGATATGGTCCTCGTGGCTCCTCGTGTGGATGCTCTTCAAAGTATGCTAAAAAATATGCAAGACCAAGGTCACAATACTAGCTATTCAGAGCAATACTAGCAAATCTGTTTGTATTCTGGTAAAACCGTCCACCATGCAGAGGTTCCAGTTCCGAATAGATAATGTGTTAAATGGTACTCAATAATTATCATTGGATTACGTGGACAGTTTCCCCTACTTTATTTACTTAATAAAACCGTTGAAAATTAGCAGCTTCGGAAATAAATTAGACACCGTTGGCAATCAGTTTACGCGAGTCGCTATCAGTAAACTGAGAGTAGCCTACAATTATACTTTCACGAGGTTGATTGGTGCCCCTAGAAGAACGAGTGCTAGGTTTTGTATCAGCATCCTATGATGTAGACTGTCTTAAGGTACGAGCTTTAGGTGCGTATTATGAAACTTAATAATCTATTCCTGGAGGCCAAATGTAATAGTGAGGGATAAGAATTATCTCCAATAGAAGAGGGGGGGCAGAATTCTGCGTGTTCCGGATGATCCCGATAGTAATAGAAATCATTAATAACGTGTGTTTCCTATCATTCTTTCCATGATGTGGGTCCATTGTATCCATATGTGGATGTTAGGTTGAGATACGTCCCTTAGTATGTTGGGCGACGGGTGGCTACATACTTCACCTCTTTACCATTGAGTTTTGCCATATACATATTCAAGCGGGAAATGACATAGAATGTATCCAAGTTAACTTGTCACTAAATCGACTTATAAATCTTTGACGCATATTTTATTCCCACTTTATCCACGTATTCTTTGGCGCGTAATTTGAATATATTGGTATGAATGCTCTGTTAAACTCGTTTCTTCATATTTATTATTGTACTATCGAGTGCTTCAATGAAGACTATTATTATTATTAGAAACGTAATGTTTACAATTTTTAATACGAGAAAAAAATAATTCGTATTTATTCATAAGGCATAACGTCGTGTTTTGACTATTATGTGGCAAAAAACAGCAAATTCACAGATCAGCTTACCACAGCCTGTTCTAGGAAGAGAGAATAATTTCGCGGATTATGTAACACATGAAATTTAACAAAAAATATCATCGAGTTCAAGATAGTTCTGACAACGCATTAAAAAAATCTATTTTCACCGAGAGTTGTGGTATGGCTAGAACGCTAGAACCTCCCTTGATCTTTCCTAATCTAAATAACCTGATACTGTTTAGTATGGCGATAGTCTTTAATCGGAGCAATGTGAAATATATATACTTTGTTAGGGTGACAGTTGCATTAGCAATTTAATTGGATGAAATCTGTCTACTTTCTACACAGCATATCTTCCCGCGCAGTAGTTTAATGTTCTGATAACTCTCAGAAAGCCAGATGAACAATGTCCAGATATCAAGCAGGAAATATTCCGGTTGAATTAGAGACCATCGCCAAAATATTGACGTCGTCGCCTTATTAACAAACTTCTTAGGATGCATCACCGAAGTTCCTGCGTTGTGCTGATCCACGGCCAGCAATTTAGGGGTCAGATGGGAAGAAGAAGAGCAGACAGTCCCCTAATAAAAAGAGTATTTTGAGTATTATTTTCTGTGCTTCCATTCTATCCCTTTTTGGACTAGTCATTATTCAGCCAAACAGATATGACCTGAACTGGGACATTTTTAAAAGCGTTTACTATGTCGTATTTTCATTTGCTATATTTACGACAATGAATAATCTTCTCTTTAAGTCTGACATGCAGAGGACATAATTTGGATTTCAAAATAACACCGAAATTTATATACCAATTAATTTATATCTATACAGTACGCTAAATCTACCGCTTTTGACAAAAATGTTTCGAAAACATTGCAATAAATTTAATTCCTTTGCTTTCTTAATGTTATTTCAAAACTTCTTAGTTTAGCTCAGCACATTTGAATGCTTGTGTGTCTAAAATAGAATCCATCACTAAACAATATTAATTGTGACCGTTTCATTTTATTTTTTATACTAATATTTCTAAGATTTTTATTAAAGTATCTCTAAGGGTTATACGCTCAAAGATAAATCTACAGTAACATGACGCCTTTTAACACCTGAAGGATTCGAGAAGCTAATGTGATAACCATCAAAACAACTCCAGCAACCGTGAAAGTTTACTGAATGAACGACAATGATCTGCATCCAAGGCAAATAGAAGAAGTATGTAAATCGGCTAATATTGCTTGCGAACTTCAATTCCCGACATAAGAAGAAATGTGTTACCTATTTCTCACCTGGTTACTGCTCGCCTAACATTAATAATACTAGTATTTTGGCCGCGGTAGACGAGTGGAGGCTTGCCAAGCTGTAATACAAGCTCCTGGTGCAGCAGGTTGATTGTTGAAGCCCTGGCAACAATAAGGTATTGTGGGCAAGGAGACTGGGCACCTCTCCCTCTGTAACCGTCTTGGCATCCCCCAGCTAAGGAGAAAACGATTGTATGACTATGTCTGCATACATACTCATTAATATTCTTGTAAAGTTGAAAAGAAACCGACCTGAAAAGAATAATCAAATTCGACGTCAATTTACATGGCTCTCATCGACGCACTTGATTTGTTCCCTAAATACGCTATTTTTCGCTTATGTTTTGGAGATATGAAACATTACATGTTGGTAATGTCACTCCATCATAGGTGGTCATGATTAGGGAAAGCGATTGAGAATGGTTTGAATGGTTTTTGATGTGCCATTCAGGTTTTTGCAAAAAAAAGGCTTCGTTTTATTTGAAAATTTCTTCCTCTGCTAAACTGAGATAAACGTTAGTATTGATTTAATACTCATATGTTAGTTTTAATAATTGTTTGCAATGTTTAAATGTCATGCTGCTCAGTTCTGAGCAGTGGAATGCGTCTGAAAACGTTTTTAAATCTAGACTTGCTTGTATTTTAAACTGGAGAAATCGTTTTATATGCACTCTGGCTTTTAACCGATTATTCAGACCTGAAATTCCGACTCAAATCCCCAGATTTCATTTTCTCCGTCACTTCGACGGAATTGCGGGCCCGAGACTTTCTTAGTTCAGGATTTTCTTCGAAAAATCGGTGACTTATTTTAGAGGAGATGTGGCGGTGTCAGTGCTACGACAATATTGCAAACAGTTGGATAATCGTCCATCTTCCTTGACGTCCGGTAATAATCCTGAGATAACCCATCGACAAATGAGAACTGCGGCTTCAGTGTCCTCGTGGACATGTCTACGAAAGTTCAACCTGGAATCCATCACCGCACTACGATCCATCTTGCCATTAACATAGCAGATAAGGGCTCTGATTTACACTATAGTTGAAGCCACCGCCAAGAACACCCTACCCCAGAAATCTTCCAGGGAATTTCGTGCTCACACACTCTGACGAGTTCAGAGAAAGATTCTAAAATATAGCGACTTAGTACACGGCGTCCAAATCCCTTTGATGTACAGTAGCGAAATCAAATTCGTTTATGGTTACTCTGTAACCGGAAAAAAAATCAACTTTTCCCGCGTGCCATTTAATTTCATATAGAAATTTCTCACGGTACTATATGTGGACAAAGCTACTTGATGGGTGATATTATTTATATTTCCGATGAGGTAATACATCGAGCGGGAAATGAACATTGAAGATTTTACTTAGTTTTCAATCAAAAACTAATTTTCTTTTGCTACGGTAACTCCATGTTGTCCGAAGAAGTCGAAGGATCACGTCGGTTATTATGGGTGATCTTGTAGTCATCTGTAAACGCACTGTAAGACAAGCCCACTTCAGAGTAACTCCATTTTCTCCGAAGAAGTCGAAGGATCACGACGGTAATTATGGTTGATCTTGTAGTCATCTGTAACGCACTGTAAGACGAGCCCACTTCAGAGTAACTCCATGTTGTCCGAAGAAGTCGAAGGATCACGACGGTAATTATGGTTGATCTTGTAGTCATCTGTAACGCACTGTAAGACGAGCCCACTTCAGAGTACATCGACAAGCACTGGTTTTCTGTTGATCGTGCCTTCCTGAATTCGAACTGGCGAGGAGTGAGTATGCTGTTTGACACAAAGTAGTTCCCCAGGTGGGTTGTCCCAAAATGGCCGTAGCAACGAAATTTATGATTGACTATTGATAACTTATGTAACTTCTTGTGCGCGCCTCGAAAAATTTCAAGAGTGTCTGAAATCATTGGAAATTGCACTATTATTTTTACATTGAACAGTTTTGAGATGACCTGATTTTTGTATCTCAGTTGTTCTTAAATGGTTATCCTTTTGCGTATAGCAAAAAAAGAAAATTAGGGACACAACAACTTACAACCAAGTCAGAAATTATTGTTGGCATCGCCAAAGATATTTTTTGGTTCGTAATATTAGTAGGCAATTGCTGCATGGTGCTGGCTGCAATTAGAAAAAAAATCGACGGCAAAACTAGTGTTATCAAGTGAAAATCATATTCTAACGCGAGTTACCAAAATGTCAGGGTTAACTTTTCAGTGTGCACTTTTTTTTTGTTTGATTCGTTCATGGTGCTTAATTGGAGATATCCAGGTCTCCAAACAAAGCCGCGGGTATCTCCTCTTTAACTCTTCATCATAACAGAACGTAACTTCTTATAGCGGAATACCTTTACAAACGATGGGCTGAGTTATTGAGTAGGTTACCAATAAGAACCACTTAATGATATTTCTATAGTAACCTTCATTTGTTTCATGTATAACATTTCATGTGAACCGTCCGTTAATATCCGTAGGTTCGTCCGTATCAAAGAAAAATTACGGAAGAAAAGGTTCCCCCTTTGGGCTCTTTATAAGATCTCTGGCGAAATCATGCCCTCGAAGCATGTCAACACAATCGTTCCTTCAATGACCTGCCATTTATTTCTATGGTGAGGCGAGCAGCCGTCAGTCAGCTGTCTCATTGCTGAGCTCTACCCTGAGGATGAGGCCTCGAAGGCTCTTTTTAGCTTCATACTCCCGCCCAACCCACATTTTAATATAAATGGAAATCGCATCGGCGGTCGGGAAAAATTTTGTGCAACCGCTGGACGAGCTATCAAGGGAAACGAAAAATACCGAGGGCTGTGGTATGGATTGACACAGCAAAATAAAGTGTGTGGAATGTGACAATCATTCATGTTTTTATTCAAGTTTCTTATAATGAAAGGTAATTAAATGTTCCCTTATTTTAATTGCAGAAATCATTCACGAGAAAAACGTTATTTTACGTAAAATTACCGCAATTAAAAAAAGTAATTTGTAATCGTATAAACAGCTTATTCAAATCCCCTAACATTCCTGAAAACCTAAAACAAGAAACTTAAATAGCGTACGAAAGCTGCTAACGTTTTCGTTTATAAGGGTCTGCGAACTAATGATATTTCACAACAAGCGCAAACATGGAAGCGATTTGATTATCGGCGTTTATTCGCCAACAACTGAAGTTCTCAGCGAACTAACTGAAGTACTGCTGAAAATTAACAATAGGAGAACAAATTTCACGGCATGGAAAATTTTCATGCTTGTGTTACTGGTCGAGGTCCGACAACTTTCGTGCCAATGATGAGAACATTATAGAAATAAAAGCAGAGCTGCCCCCTCATAAGCCGGAGGGTGACCTTGAACGAGACTGTCCGTCCAGTCATCCACATGCTCGAACGCACACACATTTCTAAGCCCTAAGGACTAAAAGACCATGAAGGATCCTGTCCATTCACTCCGAGACGAGAGCAGGACACGAGACCGGTGTCAGTAACGGAACCCGACAAATTTAACTGGATTACATGCCCCCCCTTTTCATCCCTCTAGATGCATCATAAATGCCCTGGCCCGGCCAGTCATTCTTACCAAAAGACAGAGATGATTAACCATACGAAGGCGTTGTGGAATTGGCTTAGTAATCATTCTAATCGAAGCAGCCTCTGGGTGATGGACAGCAGTTGCTTCAAATTTCTCATCATATATATCATTCGGGGAAATAAAGTTATTTTTATGGAAGTTCATTGTCTTTGGATGATAGGGTATATATTTTACCTTGCGTTGTTTATTGTTTTTAGTTGTAATATAAAGCAACACATTTTGATGACACACTTCTTCACCAAATTGCTGCACTTAATAGCTCTCGGGCAATGCCTATTATTACCCCACTAGAGAATAGATGCCGCACTCCCAGTCCATTTCAGTCCACAAAAGAGGTGCCGAATATAAAAAATTTAGGTTAAAACCAATGAAAGGGCACACTTTAAAAAGTGTATAAGTGAACCCTCCACTTGCATAATTTATATGTATGTAGTTATATAAAAAAATAGTCATATATATACATACATTATATATACATTACCATAAAGAAATGTATATATATATATAAATATATACATATGTATATTA
>SDVV010042813.1:0-10305 GCA_016164225.1 Gammarus roeselii
TCTTCAGTCTGCTCGCTGCGCGTGCACGGACCATACGCAGTTTCTGGGGTTTACCCTGTACCAATTCTTGAAATCCAAGTGGTTGGAGGCGGGGATTCGTTTTGTCTGAGCCTTTATCTTGCCTGAATAAATAAATTGTACTAAAAATAAAATAGACCGCGTAGCTGTGAGCATTGTGTTGCGTTGCTGCCGGAGCTGACTTAGTCCGTGTAGCCGCGAACCTGTTCATGTACGTGTGTATGAAGTGTGCATGTACGCGTGTATGTTCATGCGTATTTACGTGTCTATGTGTAAAAAAAAATGTCTAACACAATTTAAATTCAAAATAAACAATATAAATATAGAAAATCAAAATTTTCAGGAGATTAGAGAGAAATCTGTATATTGAAATAGTTACGACGTCGAAAAGTTTAATTTTTAATAATTATATTGTTTATCTTGAACTTAAATTATGTTATGCATTTATTTTATAACATTTATACACATAGACACGTATACACGCGTGAACATACACACATACATACACACTTACAATCACACGTACATGCTCAACAACCAGGAAAGATACTAATATCCCGTGATTTTAACACGAGCACCGTCACGGCAATTACCCTCATGAAGACTCGTCTACTAACCATAACCAACAGTAAAAGTAAGTTCAACTTCTTAATAGACACAGGTGCTGCTGTCTCCGTCATTCCACCACAAACAACCGAACTCAGAAATGAGTAAGTTAGCAACCTTTGCGCTGACAATGGTTCCCGCATACCCATCTATGGTGAGCGGCTGATGACCCTCAAAATTGTACTGCGAAAGGATATAACTTGGCCATTCATCATAGCCCAGGTTGATCAACCAGTTATTGGGGCTGATTTCCTCGATCACCACAAGCTTGTAGTAGACCTATATAATAGTCGGCTCATGGATACCTCCACGAGCCTGACTGCCTCCGCAGGTCTGGCTTTTAAAGCCAGGGCAACACTCAATATATTACCTAGGAGACGACCACGCCTGCTACAGACAACTACTTGAAAAACACAAAACAATAACACAGCCAAACACTGCATTGACAAAACCTACGCATGATGTAAGACACATCATCACTACAACACAACAACTAGTCTTTGTACATCCCATGCGACTTTATCCTTAAGTTGCAGACTCTTCAAAAGAAGATACAGAAGGAATGTTTCAGGATGGGATCATTCGACCCAGTAAAAGTCCTTGGGCTTCACCATTACATGTGGTACCTAAGAAGGTTGATTGGAGACTGCGCGGTGATTTCAGAAGTGTTAATTCCATGATGGTTCGCGATAGCTACCCTCTGAAACACTTGAAACACCTGCAAGACCTCTCAGCCCAGGAATCTTCTCTATTGTCAACCGAGCCAGCGCCTACTTCCAAATCTCCATGGATGAGGAAACATCACCAAAACGGCTATCACCACGCCTTTTGGATCCTTCGAACTCTCACACATGCCCTATGGCATCAGTCCTCCGTGACATATCCGTCGCAGGACACCCAGTCATAATCTTTAACTATGTTGATGACATTCTGATTGTCAGCTCTAATGAGACCAAGCATCTCCAAGACCTTGAAGAACTTTTCACCAGACTAGCAGCTCATGGGCTAGTCATTCACCCGCTCAAAAGTGAGTTTGGACGCCCTGAAGTGGACTTCCTGGGACACAGAATAGCCTCACAGAGAAATCTGCCGTTGCCCGAAAAGGTCAAGGCTATCAACGATTTTGAGAAGCCTGTTTTCTTCAGGATGCTCCGAACATTCTGTGGAATGGTGCAATTTTACAACAGGTTCTTGCATGAAATTACTTCAGTCATGGCATCACTCAACACACTTCTTTCGGGGAAACCCAAAAAGAATGACAAAATTGCTTGGAACCCAGAAGCAAACGAGGCACTTGAAGGCGCAAAAGCAGCGCTAGCTCAAGCAACAATGCTTCATCATCTATTGCATGATGCGCCAGCTGCAGTTGTAGTGGATGCTTCTAACACCACAGTGCGAGCAGTTCTACAGCAGCTCCAAGACAATGAATGGAGACCGCTTGCTTTCTTCAGCAAGAACTTACAGCCAAGAGAAAGGAAATGTTCCACCTTTGGTCGAGAATTGCTTGCAGCTTACCTTTCAGTGAAGCACTTCCGCTACTTCATTGTAGGCATAGACTTTGCCATCATCACCGATCATAAGCCATTGGTTGGTGCACTTCGCAAACGACAGAAACGAAAAATCCCTCGGGAGAGCCGTCAACTCTCCTACATCAGTCAGATCGCAACTGATATCCGGCACATTGCTGGAGAAAAGAACCAAGTAGCAGACGTCTTGTCACGATGTCATGATCATGAGGAATCAGTCTCGCAGCTGCCTCTTGAACAAAACGACGAGGATTGTGATAACCTTCTCACAGTGATTTTCACGGACACTGATGAAAAACGACTTCGCACAGAACATCTTCACGACCAAGATTTGAAAGCACTACTCGAAGATGAGGAATCATCTTTCTGCCTACACCAAGTTGATACAATTCACCTGCACATACATGACAATGTGTGCCGACCTTACATTCCACAGTTAATGCGCAAGGAATTCTTCTACAAGGTGCACAACATTGCCCATCCTGGGAAGCGCACCACAGTTCAGCAACTTGTCACGCTTTATGTGTGGCCAGTCATGAAGAAAGACATCCGACAATGGTGTGATCAGTGCACAAACTGTCAAGAAATCAAACTAACTCGTCACAACTTCGTTCCATCACAAGTTATTCCACCAGAAGGAGGAAAGTTTGCGCAGGTACATCTACCTCACAATGAGGGGTGCGGATACCTACTCACCATGATTGACAGACATACTCGCTGGCCTGAAATCTGTTCCATCAAAGATGCGCTAGCAGCAACAGTCAGCAAAGCGTTCCTTGTCACCTGGATCTCACACTATGGTTGCCCTATCAGCATCACCACAGACCGCGGTCCTCAGTTCGAATCAGCACTGTGAACCAGTCTCATGGAAACCCTTGGTTCGGTGCGCACCACCCAAGGACCACCGCTTACCACCCTCAGGCCAATGGCTTGATCAAACGACTCCACCGCTGAGTCATGGATTGAATGTTTTGAATGCTGACATGCTTTTCATGGTAAGTTGAAGGTAGGGTATTATATTAAAAAGTGGGTCACCAGTTATTCGAGGTCAGAAGACTAGTTCGAAATAAATGATTTTATATAATTTATATAATGGTAGCTACATAGCTATATTTATTCAAGCGGTACACACAATTGCATGGTACCATTTCGCTCATATATTTGATAATGAATGCAAGAACATGTTGGTCACACAGACAGTATATCGCATTATTTTCAAGGTTGTACCAGAGCTACAATGGCTTTTCAGTCTCAGATACACCAAATGATTTTCAACTATAGACAACAAAAGAATAGGAAGGGAATGAATAAGAAGTCAGTTAATGACCCATGAATTGATAAATGAATTGAAGTTGTACAATGCAAGACAAACAAATTGGCAGTGGGGAACTTAGCTAGTTATGGTGGTTTCCTCAGGAGACCAGGATTGGAAGACAATGCTCGTGGGGCACCATTGTGTGGGCTGCCCCGGCTTGGTCTTGAATCTGACATCCATGAATGACGCCTGCTGCCGGGATGACTGCGATAGCTGGATCCAGGGCATGTTGTGGCGTTCCTGGTAAGGACAGTTTCTTTTGACTCTTGGTCCTATAAACCCCCATTGGTAGGGCTTCAAGGGTAGCCTGGCTGGGGCCCCGGGCACGGGCTGCGGAATAATCCCTTTTGTTACAAGGAGCAAGGTCTCTCTTTTTTAAGACCTCTAAGTTCACCCACTAAAGCCGCAGGCGACAATTTAGGCCTTTGATTGAATGGAAAATTTGGGCTCAGTCTGGTACCCACAAGTCTAGTTAAGTAGTCAGCATAAATTGTTATTGAAATTAAAGAATGGAAGGACTGGCTCCGTTGAGTGGTAATGACTCACTATATTTTATAATTGGCTGTTATGAAATAAATTCTTAAATGGAATTCCAATTCTGTCAATTATAGGGTTCATAGGGAATATGTACCAGCTCAAATTCTTTTCTAGCTGACACAAAATACAGTCAGGCTGTCTGCCTCATGGTTTATGACATTATTCATCTTACAAAATGTATATCAGTTACCAGAATATATTTAGCTAGCTTTAAACATGAAACTAGGAAAGGGCATTAATAATCTAAGATTGCGTTCAAATATTTATATTTTGTCTACCTATATTAGACTATTTACAATAATCACCAAATCGGGTCGCATCACTTTCAATCTGGTGCTGAACACTGGACTGACCAGTCCACAAATTGGCAATGTATGGCGACTGTCACCATATTTATATACATGTTTCTATATCTATATAGGCCCCCTGAATGCTTAAAAAGAAACTGTTAATTAAACTATAACATACACTGAAGAACTTACCCAGATTCCTGGCAGGAACTCGCACACCGAAAATGTTTAACGAATTAGTGTTTTGGTTCTCCGTGCCTTGCAGCAAGCTTACTCAACGTTGCCGCTAGAGGAACAGTTTAAACTTGTTTTGTCTGACCCTTACATTTTTGATATGTCGGCTCCCATGATTCGGTCTATTTGAATGAGTACCATGAGCAAGATAATGCTTACCAGTCTATTTTGATACCAATTGTAGGGACACTCGTCCTCTACAGATCCTTTTCGTGCCATTTAATAACTGACATCATAGTAATATAATGTCCATAAATATATGGCATTAGTGATAACATAACTATCAGTATCAACACCAGGGCTTACCTATACCTTAGGACTCCTAAGACTCCCACAAAAGAGCAGGTTTGAAATATTATAATGTTTCAGAGTGTAGAGGTTCTCAATTGACCTTACATTATCCTAATAACACTAAACACATTGTACGTGCATCAGAAGCATCTATTGTTACTAAGCAATCGCATATTTTGATCTCTTTGTTGCATCTCTCTGTAGGTAGCTACAACATTTCCGTTCAGCTAGTACAAAACTGCTTCCAACCATAATGGCAGTGCAACAAATATTTATTTTGGGTGAACAAATACGTACACCCACGAACAAAAAATCCATGGAACATTCATCAGAAGGAATAAATGATTCAGAGAAATACCTTGACACAAATATGGCAACAACGCCTTCCTAGACAACAAAGCCTTCCCGCGAAAATCCGAGAGGACTTTTTCTTAACTCTCCAGAGAGCGGAACAGGAACAGTTTTGTGTGTGTTAGTTATATTTACACTTGAAATTGGACACGGGTACAAGTTTTCTTCTTATATTGTAAGCTATTCGTTGTGAAAGCAAACTGCAGCAACATGGTTAAAAAACAAAGATAGTAGGAATTGAATATTTTTTGTTGGAGGCCCTACAATCAAACAGTGAATGCAACTAGATAATACCTTGGCCAGTGTTAACCTAATAAAACAAGGCTTACCTTGGATTTTGCCCCACAGAAGACAGATAAGATTAACATCGTTTCACAATATGTGCTATCACCAGTGTCTCATGCTAAGTTTCTAAATCTGGAGCAGACTGATAAATAAATTTTCAGATTTCGGCAGCAAGACATTCCCTGTATAAACCTGGATGCAAGATTTCAACCTCCCACAAATGTACAGTTGCAGCTAGCTATTGGGAATTCCTCGACCCAAGGCCATAATAGGATATTCAAATTGGTATTCTGCTCACATGGTATCAATCTTAAGGTCTGAGTAGCACCCTACCTTGATTCATGCCTTTCTTCCTTTTTATGTCCATTTCACTACATGCACCCAATCTGTCTGCCTGTATGGGGCAGGCAGAATGGTGTGTAATTATCTCCCATGTGGCACCTGCTTAGCCATATATTGTTTTTATGTGCAGCCTTCATTCTCTGCTTCGGATCGACGCCAAAAAGGGAACACTACCTCCAATGTACGACAACCCACTTCAGGCGAGACCAAAACCGAATTCTCGACCTGAATTACAAATTTCAAAAAGCAGTGAAGATTACTCGCTGTGAAGCAGCGGCGCTCGGAATTTTCTTGCCGGCTTTCCTATCTCCCTTATTTTCCCCTTCTATATTACATTGGATGCCTTCATTCAGTTAAGTTGGGGTTAAACCAATACAAAAATTTTACCTGCCTTTTTCAGTCATTGTCTTTGAGTCTGTTTTTTTGGTGCTTGCCCAAAATACTCGACCTCATTTTGTCATTTAATAGATTGGAGTCAGATTGTGCCTTGAAAGTGAAAGCACCGTGTTCACTTGAATTATCATCGCTTACAGAAGCTCACGTTATTAACGTTTTGGTTTGCCAACTGGTACCTCTTTACCAATAATCTATATTACAAACATCGCCAAGCTGGTGATCTGCACCAATAACAGATCAAAGTCGACAGACAGGCAGACTGGGAGCAGGTAGTGAAATTGCATGAGGAAAATGGCATATCAACTAGAGGTAGCAAACTAAGCAGTCATAGATTTAAAATATTGGCATTGACACTGACTACTGCAGACTGAGGTGCTAATTTAATAATTAACTCAGCAACTAATCAAATTTGTATTGAAAATTTTAAATATCTTTGTGCATGAAACAAACTGGCACACAGGAAAAATATTTAACACCGCAATACTGTGATTTTGCTAAAAATTCTTTTGCCAACTTGGTGACAGCGGATTCAAAATCACTGCACAAAGGACCTGCTGGTGTATTCACAACACACACCAAAGCACATAGGACACCTTGTTCAATTTCCAATTTGTGTGATAACCTTGGTGTTAGAAGCTCGTGCACAACTACAAATGGTGCAGCCTTACCGCAGTGTAAAAGTTCAGTGAACTTTGAGGTATTGCAATCTCACAGCACGCATAAAAATGTAATTTTAATTTCAATGTCTCAGAAACAATTTGCATTCCACACTTAGGTACACATTCCACATTGACAATATACATTGCAATTAGGAAATAATTCTTTCCAGTCGGTCAATAAAATCACAACTTAAAAACAGATCATCGCCGACCAAGCCCACACAACCAACATGCCAGAGAACGGGAACCCTGACAACAACCTTATTGTAGGAAATCCATCGACTTCCAACAGCTTAACTCTTAGCAAGGACTTTAATGTCACACCTTACATGCCTGAAGCATTAGCTTTCTGGTTCTACTTGCTAGAAGCCGACTTCAAAGCACATGCCATCACAGATGACCAAACCAAAGTCCGGTTGACGCTCAAAGCCCTGCCATCAGAACTACGATTATCACTCCATGACATAGTCATGAATTAAGAAGACGACCGCTACACTAAAGTTAAAGACAAAATTACTTCCTTAACCACACTACCGGAATCAGCTCGCATAAGACAAATTCTGGACAAAGAACGTTGAGGAACCCGCACAATGGCACAGTTCCTGCCCCATCTTCGACACCTTCTTGGTAGTGACTCGGAAGCCATTGCACACCACAACAGCCCATTCTTGAAAGAAATGCTCATGAGGGAAATATCTACCAACATCAAATACGCACTATTGGTCAACAATAAGACAACTCTAACTGACATTGTGGAGGCAACAGATAAAATACTAACTGAATAGCCAGAGTCAAACATTCCAGCAAACAACATTAGTAGTGTTCAGCCAACATTCACACCACAGTCACAACACAACACACCCATGCACAGCGACACCACTCTAACTATCAATGCTCTGACATCACAAAAGTCAGAAATGGATTTCAAAAGTAGAGCACTCTCACAGGAAAAAGACCATCTTCTAAAAAGAGTTGACCACGTGGAGAAAACAATCCATAATCTGGAGGACAAAATTAATAAAGAACAACAATCATACATGACCAGACTGCAAAAGCTGGAACAACGACCACATTACAACAACCATGGAAACAGGTGAAGAAGCACTTCCCATCGACGTGAACCTTCTGCAGAAAACAGAATGCGTTGTCATTTCCACAGGCGTTTTGGCACATATGTTCGAAGATGCACAATACCATGTGACATGAGCAACCTTTTCAACAACCAGGAGAGAAACTAATATCCCGTGATGACAACACGAACACCGTCACGGCAATAACCCTCAAGAAGACTCGTCTTCCAACCATAACCGACAGAAAAAGCAAGTTCACCTTCTTAATAGACACAGGTGCTGCTGTCTCTGTCATTCCACCTCAAGCAACCGACCTCAGAAATGAGGAAGTTAGCAACCTTCGCGCTGTCAATGGTTCCCGCATACTCATTTATGGTGAGCGACTGATGACCCTCAATATTGGCCTGCGGAAGGATATAACTTGGCCTTTCATCATAGTCCAAGCTGATCAACCAATAATCGGTGCTGACTTGCTCGTCCACCACAAGCTTGTGTTAGACCTACATAACAGGCGGCTCATGGATACATCCACGAGCCTGAACACTCAACACCCTACGAGACGACCCAGACTGCTATAGAAAATTATTAGGGAAACAAAACCATCTCAATGCCTAACACTGCATTGACAAAACCTAAGCATGATGTAAGACACATCATCACAACAACGGGGCGACCAGTTTTCGTGCACCCCAGGCGACTTAATCCTAAAATCGCAGACTCGGCAGAAGAAGCCATAAAAGGAATTCTGCAGGATGAGATCATCCGACCCAGTACAAGCCAGACGGAACACGATAGCTACCCCCTAAAATACCTGCAAGACTTTTCAGCCTAGCTGGCAGGAAAAAACATCTTCTCCAAGGTCGACCTTGCCAGTGCTTATTTGGTGATGTTGGTAATATTGATTGTGGGTAAAGTTACCCGTTGGCAAACCAAAACGTTAATAACGTGAGCTTCTGTGAGCGATGTAAATTCAAGTAAACGCGGTGCTTTCACTTTCAAGGCACAATCTGACTCCAAGTTTAAGACATAACATTTCACAAATGAGGTTGAGTATTATGGGCAAGCACCAAAAAACAGACACAAGGACAATAACAGACATAGGTAAGTAAAATCTTTAGTATTGATCCCAACTAAACTGGATGGAGACATCCAAGGTAATATAGAAGAGGAAAAGAAGGGAGAAAATGAGATAAGCCGACAAGAAAATTCCGGTGGCGTTGTTTAACCGCGGGTAATCATGGGGGATTTTTGGAATTTTTGTGATCCAGTCGAGAATTCGATTTTGGTCTCGCCTGAAGTGGGTTGCTGTACAATGGAGGTAGTGTTCCCTTTTTGTCCATGATTCGCAGCAGGGATTAAGGCTGCACATAAAAACATTTATGGCTAAGAAGGTGTCACATGGTAGATAATCACATACCATTCTGCCTGCCTCACACAGGCAGACAGATTGGGTGCATGTAAAAAATAGATATCAACATGAAAGAAAATATCATACCACTATGGGTGTAGCAACCAGGAATTAAAAAAAATGGGAGT
The DNA here is from genome assembly GCA_016164225.1 of Gammarus roeselii. Classification (NCBI taxonomy): domain Eukaryota; kingdom Metazoa; phylum Arthropoda; class Malacostraca; order Amphipoda; family Gammaridae; genus Gammarus; species Gammarus roeselii. Next base: position 9,457 of record SDVV010042813.1, read on the forward strand.
CTTAAGCTCCCTAATGCAAGAATTTTATTCACTTGAATTTATATGTTTATAACCCAGAATTATGCATTCTGGATGTATGATAGCTGCAGGAGATGTCACCCATTTAAAATGTTATATGCACTTATATATCTATACATAGGCATGGATCAAGGTAGGGTGCTACTCAGACCTAAAGATTGCCATCATGTGAGCAGAATACCAATTTGAATATCCTATTATAGCCTTGGGCCAAGGAATTCCCCATAGCTAGCAGCAAAAATACATTTGTGTACACTTGAAATGTTGCATCCAGGTATTTACAGGAGTGTCTTGCTGCAGAAATCTGCAACTGTATTTATTAGTCTGCTCTACACTGGGGATAGCACATATTAAACATAGTTATTCATACCTGTCTTCTGTAGGGCGAGATCCAAGGGAAGCCTTGGTAATTAAGTTGCACTGGCCAAGGTAAATCTAGGTACCTTGACTAATAATTTGTATATCCTGCAACATAAAATATTTAATTGTTGTTGGAAAGTGGTTGTTGGAAAGTGGTAATGTACGGAAGAGGTGGGCCGAGTATTTTGATCAGTTGCTGAATGTCGAGGATGAAAGAGAGGCTGACATTGTTGCTGTGGGTGGTGGTGCTCGGATGCCAGTTTTGGGAGAAAGACTTACTGCGGACATTACCAGGGAAGAAGTACAGGAGGCGGTGGACGCGATGAAAGCAGGGAAAGCCCCTGGTTTGGATGGCGCTGCGACCGAGTGCCTGAAGAAGGGTGGAGTAACGATTGTCGAATGATTGGTGAGGTTACTGAACTTGTGTTTTGCGGCAGGCGTGGTACCGAGTGAGTGGCGCAGTACCTGCAT
>SDVV010042814.1:0-10305 GCA_016164225.1 Gammarus roeselii
GTAATTCCCGGAGATGACCCTCAGACATCTCCCCTTGAAATGTATTCCCTTGTACAATGTGGATAACTATTCGCCTTCTCTTCTGTAGCACAGATTCAGGTGGGACCTGGTGCAACAACGTCAGTTACACGCGTTCACAGACTTACTCTACTGAAAACTATGGAGAACTACTCTCAGGAAACTGGGCGTGGTGCTCTCCTACATTTGCATCTATCAAAATTTCACGACATTTTTGAAAAATTCCGACCTAGACTCTAGATCAACCAAGGCAAGGTCCCTAGGATATGTCTCACCTTGAAGTGCGACAGCCTTCAAGGAACCGCTTGCGTACAGAAGACTTAATCTTCTCAGCGCATGGGGGAGGACCACTACCCGGCGCAACTGGGTGTGCTACTCTCCCAAATGTGCACATACTTGTCGAAATTTAAATACCTATCTTCTCCTTTGGAAGAAGACTCAATACCTAGTTGGAGTCCATCTGACCCAACCTCTGGGGTAAGCCGACTGGCATGCGCTCGAGGAAAAGTGTGAGTCCGCTGAGCGTATAGGCATGGCCGTCTCTGCTCGACCGTCTGAGATGCGACCGCCTGAAATCTGAATTCTTCACTTCTCATCTTGTTCGCCCCGTTCATGAATTGTCGCCCTGACACTCGACCCTTTCTTCTCCGGGGCTGAAATGCCCTGGGTAGTAGTGGGGTGGTTGTAGTAGGTAGTGGTGCGAGTAGTGGTGGTCCTTCTCCTTTCTGTCCTTACAACCTTCCTTTTTCTGTATGTGTGCGTGAATTTCTAAAGCCTCGTTGACTCTCCCCCACTCTTCTGTCACTTTATTTCAAAGGAAACACTCGACATGAGCACTCGTGCTCGTTAGTTTTCCCTACTCTAATCTAATCTAATCTAATCTACTACCTCTAACTTGGACTGGATTGATGACAGGAACTTTTTTGCTAGGACTTGCGGTGGTGTTTTGATGGGCACTTGTAGTTGTTGTGTATCTCGTATTGAAACGTGCGAAGGCCGCTGGGTCGTTTCGTCGGACACTGCTGGTGGAGTTGTTGGTATGATATTGTTTACGTTTTTTGACTTATTTACGTTGACAAGACCAGAGCCGATGGTTTTAAAGAAGTTTTCGATGTTATCAAATCCATACGTGTCAATGCTAGCCTTGTTTGTGATTCTATTAAAGTTATAGTACGTTGGGTCGATCATTGTATCCCAATGGTCAGTGTTAGAGATTTTCTGGTCTTTGGAGAAAGTTGCTAGACGATTGTTGAGTAAAATCATCTTGCTTAACTTGTATCTACTTTGGTTCGGATGGGGCAGGATGCCAGTGACATGGAGGTTCTCGTGTGAAGGTTTGATGTTGTTAAGCATGACTTCATACCTTTTCCATGTCGATTCCGTCTGCGACATGTCTTTAGCTCCGACTTGTATTTTAATTCGCTTAGATAAATTTATCCTTTTCTTTGCAATTATGCCTTCGACCTTGTTGATTTTCAAATCAGTTTAGCCGAGTATTTTCAGTTGAATTCTGCCTTGTCGCTTATTTGATTTGAAGGACGTGACATTGTAATCACTAACCACAATAATTTTCTCTGTATTCTGAGAGTCCATTTCATCAGGCAATATATCGAATCGGTTACGTGTATTGGGTAGAAAGTAATGAGATTGTGGTCCAAAGTGTTGCATTGTCTCAGCGTGGCTGCCTCCTACTAACTAGAGTTGCGTGCAGTGCCTCGCTATCTTTGACTGAGTTTCTATCGATTTAATACAGTCGTTTGTCTCAGCGTCTAGAGCTGAAAGCTTCTTGTCGAATTCGGATTCTAGGTGCACTTGGAGTTCTTTCACTTGATTGTGGGTGGCCTCGGCAGTTTCTTTGACTGCTGCTAATTCGCTGCTTATCAGATCTTTAAATTTGTTAAATTGTTTCAGCACTTTTTCCAATTTTAATTCAACAGCTAGCAATCAGGTATCCATAATGACTGTCTCTTTTATGGATGAGCTATTGGATAAGACTGTTTCTCTTTTGGATAAGCCTCCGGAAGCGTGACCGATTTGTGCTTCCAGTTGTTTGGTTTCCTCTGCCGCTTGACAATATTTACAGCGCAATGTCTTGCATTCCCAATTCTAGGGACTGTTGCGCAAAGTCATGGCAGAGCCAGAAGAACGATTGCAATCCATTAATCGGGAGCGTACGAGGTGTGGCAGATGACAAATTCTAGCTTAGCCTGAACCATCTTGGACTGTTAAACAATTTACCGGTGGAAAAATGTACCGTTAGCTTGAGTTCTTTTTTTTGTGATTTCTTGTAGACAGCATGTATGAATTTAATACTATAATTAGATGCCGGATGTGACAATTATGTCGACGATTTGAAAACGGAATTAAAACGGGATTAATACAAATGCGAGTCGGATGCGCGTATCGTCGGATGTGCGTTAGCGCAAGATTACTTCCTATTGCGGGATTTGGGCTGAATGCAAAGCTAAACTAATTCGTAGCTGCTCCCATCTGCTTCTCAATAAAGGAATGATATCATGATTCTGGGTACCAACCTTGTACCCGACATGACTTGCGGAGTATCAGAAAATGACGAAAAAAAAACAATTACATTTCAGTAAATGGGGTGTTATGAAATCATAGCACTATTCTAAGCTGCAAGTTGTAGAGGGGTACAATACAATTATACTACCTGATACAAGATAATTGTGGTTTTGTTTCAAAGAACCTGCCACATTTGACAATGTTTAAAATCGTAACACCAGTGACATCTTAGAATACGGTTACAGACACATAGATAACACGTGCACAGTAAAGATACAGGAAAACAAACTAGAGCGGCCTTCTAACAGAGCGGCATCCTAACAGGTTTGCCCTAACAGTGCGGAAATAAGTTTTCAAATTATAATTCTGCAGTGACGATCCAAGTTTCATTCGAGATGTTCGAAATCAGTATACCCATACCCTTAATAACACTGATAAAGTACAAACAAGTAATATAAGCACAGCTGAAATAAAAATAAACCAAGTTAAGATAGAAATCGAACTAATAGAACACAAAATAGAACACAGTGGAACTAATCACACTGGTTTTTACAGTGTGGCGATCATGCCGACAGAGTAAGTCACTTGTGTAACATGTAAGGCAATATAGTAACAAGTGTTGGCCATTACCACTCCCCTGGGGTCTGTTCACACGCATCCCAACACTTCGTGGTAGCTGTTGAAGTCTCCAAGGAGGAGTACGGGATGATGCAGTTGATTAATCAGATCGGTCATTAGTGCCTCCGAGAGATTGTGGTTTCTTGACCAGTAGATAGATACCACTGTATCCGGTCTTGAGATACATATCTTCACTGTGACAGCTTGGAGTTCTGTTCTCAGAGGGAGGAGGTGATCAGGTATGCTTTGATGAATCATAAGTGCCACTCCGCCGTGGGCAGTCACATTTTTGTGGTCTTTGCAAAGATGTATGACATATTGAGGAATTTTGAAGGTGAAGGTGTCACGGAGTTTGATCTCCTGGAAGCCTACCACCAAAGGCTCATGGGTGGAGATTAGCGATAATATTCATCTTTCTTGCTTCTAAGTCTCTGGCAATTCCACTGAAGTATTGTACTGTTGTTCATTTCGGATCTGTTTCACGCTCAGATTTTGATGGTCTGGAGCGGTCTCGTGGTTTGTAGGAACTTTTGTTGTGTTCGTGCCCATGAGGCGCAGGTGTCATAGATCGACAGCGTTCGCTTTCTGTAGAACATAATCTCCTAGACTCACTGCGTTCACGGCTGTGAGTGTTCTTGTAGGAGGAGGAGGACGAGGAAGCACGTTTTTTTTGTTTGCTTCTTGAGCGGGCCCGTTTCTCTTCTATGTAGTTTTTTTAAGCATTATGTTGGGCTGATTAGCAGTCGTTGGGATATTTGAGTCGAATGCGGTGCACGGTCAATCAGTGGTTTCGATAACAGTTTTTCGTTGAAAAATTTCAACGCGTCCTCGCGCAGGCGATGGTCGTTCTCACTTGTGAGATGTTCTGGTGACGGGCATGTTAGCTGAAGGGGGAATACCTCACTTTGGTTTTCACTGGGGGGGCTCGCAGTTGAGACGGTCAGAAGTCGTTCAACGTTCTGATAGACGTGATCTAGGTTTCGTGGGCTGTTGCTAGTATTTTTGCTTCGTAGCGAGATGGCGTCGCGTACCCCGCGGTCGTCGTCAGAGGAATCTTCGTCTCTTTGCCTTTTGGTTTTAGCGTTATTGGACCTCTCCTCGTGGGCGACTGAGGCAGCATCCATCGCAGTGCTCTCCTTGGCACTGGTGGATTCATTGCTTGGGACGCCCGCCTCTATAACGAGGACGGTCGCTGGGTTGGTTGTGGTAGTGTTAGTACTGGAGAAGGGTGTTAAGGTCATGGTAATAGGTTGTGTTGGCGGTTCACGAGTGTTGTCTGAGGGGGTAGGCTTAGTTGTAGATTCAACTGCTTGGCGTAAGTTAAATCACGTTTTTTTTGTCATGAAAGATTTGGATGGCTTGTTTTCATGCGACTCGACGGTCATTTTGAATGATTGGCAATGCTTTTTGGTCCATCTACTTTTGGCAGTCGTGGTCACCTGCCTCATGGAGGTATGATCAGTGGTAGCATTTAGGTTGACGGGCAGTGCAGTCCTTTCGGTCATGCTCGTCGGTGCACCTCTCGTAATATTGGGATATGTATGGCTGGCAGTATTTGATGACGTGGCCGTATTCCAGGCATTTTTTGCACAGTGCAGGCCATGTCGGCACTATGTAAGTTTTGGTTTTTCCTTATTCGCCCGGGATAACTATGAATTTCGGTGTGTCACGTCCTGGGAAAGTGATTTGATATGAGGCGGTGTGGGTGTTTCGTGGTTTAATCCATTATGCTAGAGAAACGTTGGTGACTCCGTAATCCTTCGCTAAACCTGCTGCAAAATCACTTAGGTCAGGTTTGGAAGTGCAGTTGGAAGTGTATATAATTTGTCTGGTAGCGTTGAACAACAGATGTTATTCGACAGTTACTTTGTTATTTGCCTATTTTGTTAATTCTTTGTATAGCGTTACATTGCTCGAAATTTACGACACAGGCCAGATACTTATTTTCCTGTCGGTTTACGTTTTCCGATTTTCCACCTCCCTGTTGTTTGGACAAGCAAGTTCATCATGGTGAATCGATTCGTTGATAGAGCAACTTTGTTTGCAACGCTATCTACAATCGTTATGAGGAAATGGGTAGGGAATGATGCTGATCTTTTCTCCTGAATGGGATAATGAGCCTGGGAGGAGCGAATCGCGGCAGCAGCCTCTCGTCGCCCGACTTTGCGCTCTATTTGGTAATGCAGGATCTCCCTTTCAGTCATGTCCTGGGGCAGTCTCCGTGTCCCGTAGTGTGGCATGACGAGGGATCGTCGTTGGGCTGCGTTGCAATCCATCAGTAAGGGTTTCACGCTGATAGCCACTTGGTGGCAACAGGGGCAAGGTGGCGTGTTTGGTCCCATGTCGACATCCACCAGGTGGTTGAGTTATCCACGTGTGTCCCGTACACTAGCGGTTGATGAACACTTGGTCCTTTCTGTTGGTGAACTTTGTTTCCCATTCTCCGACTGAGGGCTTGACTGTAAGCATTTTTTTGTCCATTCTGTTGACACATTTTATCCATTCAGGATGTTATATGGGAGTTTATGATAGGGAACCTGTCCCGGTAATGTATTGCGAAAATTTGTTCTTGGGGAGTAGATGCCAGTTCAGCAAGCGAGACCGCAAGTTCGTTTCCTCTTATTCCCGCGTGCCGAGGAGTTAAGCTGAATTCGACTGCCTGGCCCGTCTCGGACACCACATAGAGATCGTTCTGCATTTTATGTAGAACAGCATGTTCGAAGTGCAGTGTTTTAAGCTGGCTGAGGACACTCTGACGGTCTGAGTATACGACGTATTTGGATAAGTGATCGGTTTTTGCAATAGAGATGGCTAGTTCCGGTGCGTGGAGCTCCGCAGAGAAGCCTCTTGGTGGATGAGATTGTGATGTTCCCACATACAGCGGCGGCTCCCACTCCGTCCGCGGTTTTAGAGCCGTCAGAGTATATATAGCGGTGCTCTAAATATTCTTCTTCAAGTAGTCCTAGAAATTCCTGCAAGTACGCTTTAGTTGGAGTAGTTGTTTTAGGGTACACTTGCAGGTCTAGTTTGACCGATAGTGGGTTGATCAGCTATGTTGGTGTGTTAATTTGAAAGATTCGGTAGGAAAATGAAGGCCTAATAGCCTTACGGTTGATGTTTAGTGAGGTCAGTAGGTTGTTCACTCGGAAAGAAAACGGTGGGCATATTTTTTTTAGCCGCGAAAATGCGCTTATCGGATATGTTGGTGATGTGGCTGAGTGCTGGGTTGTTGATTAGAATTCTAGTCTTATAATAGTATTGTAGCGAAAATTTGTCTCGCCGGAGCGGGAGAGGAAGTTTGCAAACCATTGTTTGCGATGGTCGAGAGAGGGTCGAGAGTAGTTTTGGCTGCAGATTCGTTGACAACGGCTCCGTAGTCCAAGCGCAATCAAATTATTGCTCTGTACAACGTCATTCCGGTGTCCATGTCGGCACCGAACTACAGGGATGTTACCGATTGGATAAGTCCAGTCGACCTTTCGCAGCAAGTCTCCAAGGCTGCAATGTGGGGTTGCCTCGTGAGTTTAGGGATCAAACAAGACCCAGGAATTATATCGTCTCTTCATATACTAGAGGGGTGATGTGCAGCGTGAACCGGGCATAAGGGTAAAGTGCATTCATTTAGTTTTAGAGGGCGAAAGTAGGAATCCGTTAAGGGAAGCCCATTTCGCGACTAGGTTTTGGCACTTCTAGAGTTCATATTGAGTTGTTATGAGGCTGGGGTGTCTGTAGCTTATTTGTAGGTCGTCCACGTATAGTGATGAGAGCAGTCTTCCGTCTCGCGGAAAAATATCGGCTAACTGATCGAGTGTAAGGATAAAAAGAGTGTCACTGGGGACGCTTCACTGGGGAACGCCCATTTCTTGTGGATATGACGGAGACTGAGTGTCGCCAACCTTGACCCTGAAGGTGCGATTTTATAGAAATTGGTGGATGAAACGTGGTAGGCGACCTCTCAAACCTTTACGGTGGAGATCTTTAATGATCCCTTATTTCCACGTTGTGTCGTATGTTTTTCCAACGTCGAAAAATACGGAAACAACATGTTCTCTTCGGACGAAGGCCTGTCTAATGTCTGATTCTAGTCGTACGAGGTGGTCCGTTGTGGAGTGGCGCTTACGGCCACCGCACTTGATGTTGTTAAGGCCTGCATGTATTTCAAGGTGGTCGACTAGGCGTGAGTTTATAATTCTTTCCATAGTCTTACATAGGACGCTAGTTAGGGCAATGGGACGGTAGTTATGTGGGTCATAGTGGCATTTTCCGGGTTTGGGTATCGGGATTACTATGGATTACCGCCATTGATCAGGAAAGAATGAGTTTGAATATAACGTATTAAACACATTTAGTAGGAGCTGGAGAGCTTTGTCAGAAAGGTGTTTGATCATATTGATGTGTACTCGGTCCGGTCTGGGTGAGGTTTCACGATTGTGGACGATAGCATACTGTAGTTAATGGAGGGAAAAAGATTCGTTGTAGAATTCTTCATTTGCGAAAGTGCAGTCAATATGCTCACTTTCTCTTCGGATCTTTTTCCGTTGTAAAGAAGCTGTGTATTTTTTTGATTGCGATATCTGGCTGAAAGTTTGAGCCAGTTTATCCGCGATATCTGCGTATGAAGAATAGACAGTGTCTCCGTCCGATAGGAGATTAATTGGTTGCTCGGGTCGACCTTGGATACGTCTGATTTTTCCCCACACTTGGGAAAGAGGGCTGTTACGGTTGATTGTGTTAACTGTTGGGTCCAGTTTTCTCGCTTCTTCTCCACGCAACGTTTGCGGAACACGGCTGTGTACTTTTTCCAGGCTACTCGGTTCTTCAGGGAACGTGTGCGGCGGAAGGCCCTGTACATCCTTTCACGCCAGTCCATTGCTTCTTGAACCTCCGGGCGCCACCAATGTTTTGGGAAAACAGTTGATGGTAAATTTTGGGGAGTGCATGCGACAGTTGCACTTCGGAATTTCTCGTATAGTTGTATGACGAGGTCGCGCTCTGAAATGTCTTCAGGAAGGCCCTCTATATCGTTTCATGCGACATGTGTTGAGTATTCCTCCCAGCTGGCTTTCCGGTAGCTGAATCGAAGTTCTTGTGCGTCGTGATTGTTTGGTCGGTTGGTAAGGAGCGATATGATCACTGTGTTGTGATCACTCTTATGTGTTGAATGAATGCCTCCCCAAACAAGTTGGGATGCTAAAGTGTGGGAACAGATTGAAAAATCGATGCCGGTTTCACTTTCGAGGGTGATCCGAGTGGGTTGTCCGTCGTGGAGAAGGACCCGGTTGTGAGTGTCTATGGAGTTTACAAGTGTTTACAAGTGTAGGAAGACAACAGCTGGCCTATTGGCCCAGACTAGGTTGCCTTTTGATAGCAAGAGGATTAATTCTGAAGTAAAACGTCTAGAAGAGCCCCGTGATTTTTTTTTTTTAAACAATAGGAAAGAGAACGGCTTAGCTATTTATCGGTGATTTATGTAGAACTTATCGAGCCGCGACTTGAACGTTTCGATTGTATAGCTGTTTAGAAGTTTGTTCCATTCTTCGACAACTCTTTTCGTGTAGACATTGCGCGTGATGTCGAGTGAGAAACGTTTCCAAACGATTTTGTATCCATTGTTCCTAGTCACTCCGTTTGTATCTAGAGTAAAATAGCTTGATCGGTGGACGTTTTCCTTATCCTTCATAATATACCACACTTCGATCATAGCGCCTCTGACTCGACGTTTCTCTAGCGAATAAAGATTGATTTCAAGTAACCTTCTCAAGTTTAATAACATGTTATCTAAGATATGGAGACCTGAATTGAACGGTATACTCGAGATGCGGTCTAAAACATGCAATAATTAACTTGGGCATACTGTGTTGGGTTTTGTTCGAGATAGTGCAGGATATCATACCTAGCATTTTGTTGCCTTTCTATGCAGCATCGTTACATTGCTTGCTGCTCCCGGTGAAGGGAATGAGTTTCTTTCCGGACATTGAAGATTAATGTTTGAGGTTATGAGGACCTATGTGCGTCTCTTTACATATGTCTACATTAAATTTCATTTGCCACTTTTCTGACCAATCAACAATTTTATTCAAGTCTAGTTGGATCTGCTGACACTCTTGTTCAGTTTGCATTTTTCCTCCGATCTTAGTATCGTCTGCGAACTTGCTAATGTTTAAAAGTACGTTGCTATCGAGATCGTTAGTGAATATTATACAAAGAACTGGCCCTAACACGGATCCTTGAGGCACGCCGGTTGTAACATAACCCCAGGGGGAGGGAGCTCCGTTAAGTGCAACCCGCTGCCGTGTGTCCGTAAGCCATCAATTTATCCAGTTGTTAAGCTCGTCTCGAATACCGATGCTGTGCGATTTACTTACTAGGCGCTTGTGGTGGACTTTACCAAAGGCCTTTTGAAAGTCAAGGTAAATGATATAGATTGGAGATTATGTGTCGTGGATATGAATTGTATTTCTGAATAATAGATTAGATTAGATTAGAGTAAGGAAAACAAACGAGCACGAGTGCTCATGTCGAGTGTTTCCTTGAAAGAAGAGTTGGGGATAGTCAACGGGGCTTTAGAAATTCACGCACACATACAGGAAAAGGAAGGTTGTAAGGACAGAAAGAGAAGGACCACCACTACCATTACCTCTACCTGCCACTACCACCCTGCTACTACCCGGGGCATTGCAGCCCCGGAGAAAAAAAGGTCGATTGTCAGATTGACAATTTCAGGAACGGGGCGAACAAGAAGCGAAGAGAAGATTTCAGGTTCCAGGCGGTCGAATCTCACACGGTCGAGCAGAGACGGCCACGCCCATATGCTCAGCAGACTCATACTTTTTCCTCGAGCGCATGCCTGTCGGCTTGCCCCAGAGGTTGGGTCAGAAGGACTCCAACTAGGTATTGAGTCTAATTCGAATGAGCAATGGGTATTTAAATTTTGACAAGTATGTGCACATTTGAAGAGAGCACCACACCTAGTTTCCCGGGCAATGGTCCTCCCTCATGTGCTCAGAAGATTATGTCTTCTGTACGCAAGTGGTTCCTTGAAGGCTGTCGCACTTCAAGGTGAGACGTCGGAGGGACATCTCCTATGATAGACCTGCCCATGGCTGATCTAGAGTCTAGGTCGAAATTTTCAGAAATTTTGTGAAA
>SDVV010042815.1:0-10305 GCA_016164225.1 Gammarus roeselii
TTTGAGGAGAACAAAAATATGTTCTGGAAAGAAGTGAAGAGGGTGAGAATGGGAGAGACCGGAAAGGAGGAAGTGTGAAAGATGAAAACGGCCAGTTGTTGTTGGAAAGTGGTGATGTACGGAAGAGGTAGATCGAGTATTTTGATGAGTTTTTGAATGTCGAGGATGACAGAAAGGCTGACATTGTTGCTGTGGGTGGTGTTGCACGGATGCCAGTTTTGGGAGAAAGACTTGTGGTGGACATTACCAGGGAAGAGGTGCTGGAGGCGGTGGAGGTAATGAAAGCATGGAAACCCCTGGTTTGGATGATGTTGCGACCGAGTGCCTGAAGAAGGGTGGAGTAACGATTGTCGAATGGTTGGTGAGGTTACTGAACTTGTGTTTTGTGGCGGGCGTGGTACCGAGTGAGTGGCGCAGTGCCTGCATTGTTCCGCTATATAAGGGCAAAAGAGATAAAAATGAATGCTGCAACTCGAGAGGTATCAGTCTGTTATGTGTGGTTGGTAAGTTTGTATGGGAGAGTGCAGATCAAAGGGATAAGAGACTGTACAGACTGCTCAATTGAAGATGAACAGTGTGGCTTTAGGAGTGGTAGAGGGTGTGCCGATCATTTTTTTGCAGTGAGACAGGTCTGCGACAAGTACTTTGCCAAAGTAAAGGATGTGTTCTCGGTCTTCATGGATCTGGAGAAGGCATACGGCAGGATTGACATGGAAGCGCTGTAGAGGGTGTTGCGCTTGTATGGAATGGACGGACATCTGTTGAAAGTGGTGAATAGTTTCTATGTTGGCAGTGAAGCATATGTCAGAGTGGGAAGCGAAGTGAGTGATTGGTTCATAGTAGAAAGTGGGACTGAGACAAAGCTGCGTGATGACTCTCTGGCTGTTCAACCTCTGTATGGATGAATTGGTCAGGGAGGTGAACGCGAGTGTGCTGGGTCGTTGGAAGCGAATGAGCGGATTTGGCAGTTGAGCTAGTTGCTATTTGCTGATGATACGGCCCTGGTTGCGGATTCAGAAGAAAAGCTATGTAGGTTGATGTCTGCGTTTGGTAGAGTGTGTGAGAGGAGGAAGCTTCGAGTGAACGTGGGTAAGAGTAAAGTAATGAGATGCTCAAGAACTGTCGATGCGAGCAAAATTAGTGTCCCCCTAAATGGAAAGCTCTTGGAGGAAGTTCAGAGTTTTAAGTATCTTGGCTCCCATGTGGAGATAACTGAACTAGTGGAAACTGAAGTGAAGGCGCGAGTGAAGGAGGTGTGTAAAGTGTTGGGTGCCCTGAAGAGTGTAATGAGCTGTAGGACGTTGGGGATGCAAGCAAAGCGAGAGCTGTATGAGGGCGTTGTTGTCCCAACAGTGTTCGACAGAGCTGAGACTTTGGGGGGTGAGAGCATAGGAGAGATGAAGGTTGAATGTTTACGAGATGAAATGTTTGAGGAGCATGGCTGGAGTAACGCTGAGAGACCGGATTCTCAACGTGCGTGGTTCGAATCAGAACAGGGATGGTGAAGAAGTTGGAGGACAGAGTGAATTCTCGTGTTCTGTGGTGGTTCGGGCACATGGAGAGGATGGATGAAGGGAGATTGGTGGAAAGAGGGAACGAATGCGGAGGCGAGTGGTCACAGACGTAGATGTAGACCGAAGTTTGGGTGGACGGATGGTGTAAAGCAAGCTTAAGGAAGGAGAGATATGAATGTCGAAGTAGCGGGAGAGCGTGCAATGAACAGGCGTGAGTGGAGAATGGTTGAGAATGGTTGATTTGACGCTGTTTTGATGTGTTTTGCCGTCCTCGGCATCCCGTTGTCGGGGTGGTTGTGGGCGGGGGGTCCCAGTCATTATGACGCGGCGGGGGTCAACCAGTGAAAACTGTCGGGCCCTGCTGCTGACAACGAATCCTCGGACTGCACTCGTGACCCAGAGTGTGTGTTGCGGGGTTACCGGCCGGACCATTTAGCACAAAAGGGCTAAGTTGTGTGAGTGTGAGCGTATGTGGGTGTGAGGTGCACCTTGTCGTCGGTCACCCCATTTTCTGGGGGATGCAGCCTAGAGTCTGTATCTGTGTCTGTATCTGTAACTACTAAGAGTGAGGCACAGCCGAATTGTAAACATCGTGGCCTATTGCCCGGGACCTGATGTTGGATTAAATGTAAGCCCAAGTAAAGGCTGTGGAGATCACCCTGTGTGTAGTAACGTGAAAGTGACGGTAGGTCATAGAAGCATCAGGGAATATCCGACTGACTGAGCCCGACTGACAATGAGTCCTCTGCCAATATCATAAGCTATAAAACTGGGGACGAGGTAAAAAATTTAGTGTTTAAGAACTCATTCGCAATATTCAGAGTGAACAAAACGCGAATAATGACAGGAAAACAGGACGCACAGGTGATGTCCCACCCGACAATGGAAGTCGTCGAGGACGTCTTGGCTCTTTTTGTGTTTCAAAACTACCGAGCCCTGAAAGTGGCAAAGAATGACGAACAAAAAAAACTGCGTCATTAATGGAATCATGCAATGCCTGATCTCAGGAAGCATCGGAAAAGGAACACACCACGAACCAGTGGTTTTATGAGGGGGTATTGTTATACGTGCCATTTCAGTGGTATTTTTTGACCCTTAAGTAATTTAGCGGGAGGAGAAATTGAATACGCGATGAATTTGACAGTTTGTCAGCATATACGGCATGTGAGCTGCGAGTGGCTTTTGCAAGGCGCAGGTGTACTGTGCTATGTACAAAATACCTAATTCTAAACTATACAATAATTTACAAAATAAAAGTAACTTATATAGTGTATTATATGTTTAAATACTTTTAAGGGCAAGAACAGTGTAGGGCATCGTATGAACGAGCCTTTACATTGTAATCCTAAGGAAAATTGACTCGACGCAGAAGCCAGCAATTGGTGAAACAATTCAAAAAACATTAGGACACATATCAGAAACAAGTGAGCAACCCAAGGGAATGAATAAAGTGTACATTTTAAGATGTGTTTTGCACATAAAATTAGGTGCAGTGAATGCTGAACGTAGGGCACTAAATGCCTAGCATAAATATGTATAACAAAAGCAAACACACGAAATAAGACCAGACACATAGACGAAGCCGACCAGTACAAGCAACCTGACGAACATAATTTGCAGAGACAAGTAAGCTGCATTCAAGGAACTGCATCTGACAAATATCAGCAACCGTTATAATGAACTACAGGAGGGTAGAGGATCAGTGGCCCAGAATCTCGGACAACAAACGTACCGCTGTGTGATGAAGGCAAACTGATTCCGGAAGAAGGAGCAGGTACCGTCTAGCAGGAAAAGCAGTGGAGGTGTCCCCAAGGAGAACAGCAGTGCAGACACAGCATCTACAGGAGCTGTGAAACTTGGCAAGAAGTTCTCATAAGGAAAGCGTCCGAATGGGGACCAGTATTGAAATATGGCGTAATGGTACAGTGTAGCTTGAACGGATGCACTAAAGAGTTAAAGCTCGACACGGGATCATCGATAAGCATTGTACAGCAAACATGATGTGTGATATTAATGTGCTAAGGTTGTTAATAAAGTACAAGAAAGGGATTGATTACGGCAATCATTTCGAATAATTCTTTGGGGAAACTACGCTCGCGGTAAATGTAAAAGATTGTCACAATGCATACTTTTCCTGTAGTAATAGATGTTTTGTCTCCATTCTTTGGTCAATATTATGTGCAAAATTTGGGTTGACTGTAAACATGCCGAGGAACCTTTCGCAATTGAACTGGAAACGAAAAACGATTTATCCCAGAAATTCTGTATTTGAAGAGCACTATTAAGGCTGATGCTGAACGCAAATATTTGTTTTACAAGTCTAGGACTGTACCTCCGCGATTTAGATGTCTTGCGAAGGAAGAGTTAACTAACTTAGAGAACGCTGGAGTAATTCAAAAACTTAATCCCTCTTCCTGGGCATGCCCAGTCGTTGCTGTTTTAAGTCCCACTGGTAAATAAGGACTACGCGGTGACAACGTATTGACGATCAATAAATTCACAAAAACGAAAACGTATCCATGGCCAGCTTTAGACTAAGTGCTCTGGGACATTGAAGATGATAAAGTTTTTTTGCGTACCGAATCGCTGAACACATACTGACAACTCCCGTTAGACTCCGTGTCCAAGAAATTCGCAGTCATCAATCCCCCAGAAGGATTTTTCCAGTATAACTTTCCGTTTGACATATCAACAGCCAGTGCAATATTCCCGTGTTTTATTTCACAAAATTTCACATGTTCTGTATTGTGTAACCAATACTATATGCTATATGGATGATGATAGTGCTTACATAAACTCGGGATGAACATCTTGATATGTGAGACAAGGTACTTACAGCCTTAAAAGCCGCAGGCGTTGTGATAATCAACATTAAATCCTGACCAGCGAGGTGGCACTACCTAACCTATTAAAAGATCAAGAAATCCTAGATGTACCTCGTCTATCAAATGTTAAAGAACTGCAGAGTTTTTATGGGGTTTTGTACCTGTTACAACAGACTTGTACCGAATTCGGCAGTTCCTTCGCTCCGTTGTGCGCTTTACTCAAGAAAAATGCAAAATTCATCTGGGATAAAGGAGATCGAACAAGTTTCGCGACCATAATGGATATTTTCAGAGCTATTAAAAAATTTAAATTATTTGAGATAAACATGGGAACGGCAATTGAGACCGACGCCGGCAAATACGGTACAGCTGTTCATACTTCAAAACACAAAGGGGCTGTTATGCCTCTTTAATTCACATTCAAAACATTAACCGCTACCCGAAAGAACTACGCCAAAATCGATTGAGAAGCGATGGCTGTAATTTTTAAAACTTATAAGATTCTGAGACTCCGTATTGGGGAGTGTGTCCCAAATTCACACTGAGCATAAGCCATTGTTCAAATTTTGATGCGTTGAAACGCTATGCCAGTCGATTGCAGTGCTAGACTGCAAAGATCGAGCTCCAGATTGAGTCAGTATAGTTACACAATCACTCAATATACCTGGTGAGTCAAATTTCCTAAGTGATTGTCTGTCACGACCGCCGTTTACAGAGTCAAAAGACGACTTAGAACCAACTGAGCGTTCATTGCTGTTATGAGATTTTGAGTCCTACAAGATCTCAGCGAATGACATAGCGAGCCCAAAAGGATTCACAGTTATCTCAAGTCATGCAGGCGTTACATTATGAACGGTTTCCCAACGACGGTAGACGGGGTCACAAAACCATTCCATTAAGGTAAGGATAACCTGTCATTATACAACAGCTGCAGTAGCATGGCACTGGGATGGTAATCCTATAAAGCAACGAACGCAAGGCCCTAGAGCTACAATGGCAATTATCCCGGTATATCTGCGATGAAAGGAATTGCTCGTTCATTAGTATGGTATCCCAAGATGGATGATGATTTTATGGGCAGCAGTGTCTATTGATTTTTAGCATAAACACAGCCGCCGAACAGGGTGCAATGACACCAAACGCTAACTTGGCTGAGAAAGAATGAAAAAAAAATTGTGAGACAGACCAGCTGTTCTTCCGCATTTTCTGTTAACACGATACTTTTATTGATATCTGTAAATAAACAGTCGAAGAGTTTGCGTTCGATAAAGAAAATTCTGACGCCCATCTCACCGAGTGGGGTAATGTTGTTCCTATCCATAGTAAGCAGGGCTGCATGTAATTTATATCAAATAAATATGATTACTAGTATATACTTCTGTAAATTTAATTAAACATTTCAACATCTGTTTTCAACTTTGTATATGATAGTGATATCTTATGGTCATATATTGATAACAGTAGGACCTGAATGCCTTTTTTGTAGGACATTCAGTAAATTTCAGTCCACCAAAAACGATTCTTCCAGCTCTCAAACAAGAAATGCTAGTTTCTGCTTAACTATAACTATTTATCTACTGGTCTTTGAGATACAAAAATGGAAACCACCCGCAGGTGCGACTGACTCCAAGTGAGTTCGAAAAAAAATGAAATTCAGAGGGAAACACAATCACTTCTCCCGCGAGGCAGCAAATGTCGGCCGCTAGAGCATTCAGCGAAGCCAAAATCGTAGAAATCGAACAGTTGTACACATTCTGACTCTTCCTGAAAACACATTAGAAAATGTCCAGCTTCGAACGTTTAACAATTATACTGTTGCAGACGCCTAGCAGAATTAGGAGTTATTCACCCTACAGTCAATACACACAAAATTGCTAAGTTGACTCGCTATGTGTCAGCAAGACCAGTTGGAGCATAGCCCCAGCATTTAATGATAATTGGTGAACATGATATATTAATTCGCATCAGCAAATTTTAGATCTGACAAAATGAAATGACATAGCTGCCTAGTTCTATACCCTCTGCCCTGGACCCTGGACGGATTCCTGTCTCATACATGGTAATAACTGCTATTTCTTGAAGAAAATCTAACGTCCCATCCAACAATCCTGAGTGTTGATGATATCTTGATGTTAAGGAAATAAAAGCTGTAAATGATTCGTGTTGTAATAGGGAGCTAATTTTATAAACAATGTATCCAGAGCCTTTATTCATGAGGTACGAGAGTGGGAGGACAGAGCCCCTCGACTGCAGAGATACACGAATCGTCGGCCCTCCTCGTGTCGTTGCTGGGAGTGACTCATTAATTGACCCTCTCAGCCCCCGCCAGTTGTGAGAGTTTGTGGTTTAGAATGTTTGATGTACGTGAACGTACAGGGCACGTTGAATACAGTTGTATGCGTACATTTTTGATATATATGCAGCTATTGAATAAAAGACGTAACTCAATAGTTCAATATTTTAATTTCACATCGGCTTGTATTCAATATTCACGTACTTGCTTTACTTATGACGAACAACAATGGAGCTGTAATATGAACGCTGTAATGTGAACCAAATTATTTGATCCCCTTACTCAGGACTCAGTGATGGTAATTACAGCTTGCAGAGCCGACACATACGATCGAAATAAATATAAGTGCACGTACACACATGAAAAATGGGCATGTTCCGATTACCCTTCAACGACTGGTTGATATTCAGGAGTTGGCGCAATTCATCATTGGCATTGACTGTACTTATGAGGGTGAATAAACACTGCTTCTGCTCACATTTCTTCAAATGCTCCCAATAAATTTTTCTCCTGAGGACAAGAAATGTCTGTGACCACCACTCGGTCGATGGTTATCATACAACGTCAGCATCAGTGCATGATATATCTTTGCTGGGAGACGTGCCCACCAAGGAACAAGGTTAAAACATCATAAACATCTAACAAAGAGAAGAGAGGCACATATCATTTTCGTTGTTTAACTAGGAGAGATAGTCGATGAGTTTTATTGAGGATAACTCTAGCAGAATTAATTTTTCTTCAGGCGTCTTTTCCACAGATAATTCATTGTATCGGATCAGAAAACGTCAACAAGCATTCGTTGTAAGATTGATTGACAAATAATGTATAATCCCTAACACCAAATCGACTTCGGTCAGACCTGATCAATGTGAAGTTCAAAACTCAGTTTATCGTCCAGAATTAGGCCGAGATACATGACTCGCGACGCCCATTCCATTACATTGCCTGTGAACAATCATTTGGCCGTCGGGAGTGGGCTCGGGAACAAATTACTTTCACTTTCATGATCAATATGACAGTTACCTGTTAACCACGTTAAAAGATGTGATAAAAAGATTAAAGATGATAAGCGGCTTGGTCAAAGTTAACAGATTCAGCATAAAAACGCATCATCATATCAAAAAAAACTTTTCAGTAAAAATGATGAAAAAGTATTATTAAAAACATTAAATAGAACGTTCCCATTGGCTTATCCTTAAGGAACACCAACTGTTATTGACAACACTGTAGTTTTTGTGTTTTTGCATATGATCCCAAGGTCACAAATAACTATCAACCACCATAATGTGTTGTTGCACATGATCCCTATGTCACAAATAACAATCAACAACCATAATCATGCAATTAGTATTATCTGTAGCAAATGTCATTGACAGGTCACTGAAGAAATAAGCGGTAAAACGATTGATAACTTTTGTCCATTCAGTGATCATCGAAACAGGTCTGATACTAGATCGACCAGTGCTTGGGTTGTGTGAGGCAATTTACGGAAAACAAATTGAACAATAAATATTTCTTTAGCAACAATATACAACGCGTTAAGTCTATTGTGGATTCTTTATTCGATTAAATTTGTTGTAAGCAGACAGAACAAGATTGGGACGATAGTTGGACGCACGGCTAGAGTCACCGTCGCACTTGTGAATAAGGATTGTGCATGCTTGAAAACGGTGGGATTAACAACTGCTAAAGATTTTGCAGAGAAGAGGAAAAATTGCACGACTAAGCCTAAGTAAGATATTGAGTTGAATTTCAACCGTATATCTTTCTTACTTCCATGACATCGGTTGGAGACAGGATGCATGCGTTCACATTTAGTTGGATATTGCCTGTTGGAGTTATAACAGATTCTCTGAGACACAGATTTCTGACTATTTATGTTGCGCTAGGTGTGAAAAACGAATTTTAAACGTTTCTGGAGTCATGATGGCAGAGTGGATCACCATTATCATCAAGTTATTGTTATACTATTTTTTTGCTCGTTAACAAAGTATTCGATTTTGAAAAGATTATGTGTTCTCTTAATCAATATTTTTTTTTCTATAAAGCATACTTTTTATACAAATGTTTAAACCTCATAATAATTAGCGTTATCATATCACGCTGAGTTTTGAATGTTCTGGAGGTAATTAAACACTGATTGGACAGCTTTTAAACCGATTTTTTTAGTCATTATACTTAAAATCATGAGTGAACCACAAAAAAATATTTTTTCAAAACAGTTTTAGCCTTTCGAAAAGGATAACTATCAAAATACAATCCATGGAGTTTATCCATTACAGGCGTATGAGATCATCACATGGATTTGGTGCGCACAAATTGCATCTGTAAACAAACACGAATCCGTTTCAACAAAATCACCGGAGCGAAATGTTACACCGAAATTAACCAAAAAAATCAATCTTAGTGACTGGGTTACTCTATAGAGACTGCCTTTTACCTAAATCTGTAATTTAGGGCAGAATCTTTAGGCGTTTGCTTATTTTCAATTTATCCCTGCAACAAATGCTACTGGGAATAAGAATTATTCAGCGGATTCAGCTGCGATATAAAACTGGATGATGTCATTAACGTAAGCGGATACGATTTGAGTAAGCTCAGTGAAGCCTCCGATTATGGAGGAATGCTGATTAAAAAGCTTGAAGTATTTATCTATGTTGATGGGCAGTGACATTGCAACGACGATTGTGGTTCTTGAATAATTAAATTAGGTAGTCTCCGTCGTATACAACATTCTCTCATAGAGAATGTTGCTCTGTAAGAAATTCATACTGTTTCTCTTCAAGTTCTAACTAGACTTCTCTTTGATTACTACAATAATAGCCAGAAGCTCGAATAATTACGTATGACTGTTTCATTAGAAAATAAGTTGTGCAAAATGTTTGTTAGAAAATGAACAGAAGGATAAAAGCCTCTAAATTACTTACAGTTTGTAATAATAAATATTGAATCATACAGGAAGACCAAACAACTATATATATTTTATCGGTAAAAATTAATTGGCAGCATTGGCCGCGGATAAGAGCTCATGGGTCTTTTAAACTTAATTTTGTTGAGAAATAGTTTTTGTGTTGTCTAGAGCCGGCAAAAGAGTTCCGTACGACTGATGTTTCCGGTGAAAATATACATCTCAATTGCATTAGATTGTAACTAATGACAATGCAATTATTAATTGAGAATGGCTGAGTTTGACGTGGCCGTGAAGGGCTTTTTGACCTGTGCTGTCGTCATTTAAAAACAGGATGGTCAGAAGTATTGAGGGCCCGACACTAAAGATGTGCGGGGAATAAACAAGTAAATGTGGTCCGGCCCTGCTGCGGACACTGATCTCAGTTCTCATTCTTGACTTTGAGGGTCCCCGTCGAACCCATTTGACATGAATGACTAAGATTTGATATGTGTGTGAGTGTATGATGATGAGTATGATTTTCATCTTGCTCTTGTTACTTGAGGGATGCAACCTTGGGTTCATACTTGTCTATATAACCAATGCCAATGATTCTAATCTTAAAGTTCGGGCAGAAGGCTCAGATTCGAAATGTTTGGAAACAACTGCCGGGAAATATATCACAATGTCTTCCGATTCTGTAATTCTTCATGCAACAAACAATGCTGTATCAGGTTGAAAGAATTTAGATCAATCAACGAAGTTCAAAAAGATAGCTTCTTCCAT
>SDVV010042816.1:0-10305 GCA_016164225.1 Gammarus roeselii
GAGCCTACTGGAATCAATAATCATCGAGCCCTACGGGGGAGCCTATTATGACTCACGTTGAGGCTCTGGTGGAAATGAGGCTCAAATCAAATCACTTTGTTCCGAGTCCCCGCGGTGGCATAATGACTAAACCATCACAGCATTGTAAGGTAGCTAACAGCGTTGGCGTGTTGGAGAAGCTTGCATAAACTTCATCAGTGCCTCGAGACTCTTGTTAGGTGCAGTTACTACATCTAACTGCATTTTTCCATTACTTTGTTCGATTATTTTGACATGAATCTGGAGACAGTTATTATACCAAGTATCTAGATACAGTGTTGTACCCAACAAGGATTACACGCTTAGATTGTCACCAGAAGAAGAGTGCCACGGCTTGCTAGTGCTCTGTAATCAATGTCCTGTCACCGGACGTTATTGTCTCGAGAAAGGATGTAAGGCTACAGAGTGCCACGGCTTACTAGTGCTCTGTAATCAATGTTCTGTCACCGGACGTTATTGTCTCGAGAAAGGATGTAAGGCTACAGAGTGCCACGGCTTACTAGTGCACTGTAATCAATGTCCTGTCACCGGACGTTATTGTCTCGAGAAAGGATGTAAGGCTACAGAGTGCCACGGCTTACTAGTGCACTGTAATCAATGTCCTGTCTCCGGACGTTATTGTCTCGAGAAAGGATGTAAGGCTACAGAGTGCCACGGCTTACTAGTGCACTGTAATCAATGTCCTGTCACCGGACGTTATTGTCTCGAGAAAGGATGTAAGGCTACAGAGTGCCACGGCTTACTAGTGCACTGTAATCAATGTCCTGTCACCGGACGTTATTGTCTCGAGAAAGGATGTAAGGCTTGCGGTTTATTCCTTGTAGGCAACTGAGTATGGACTTGCCAGCCTCATGAATTGGGTGAAGTTTAGTGATTGAATTTGATGAGCGATGGAGTCAATGTCAGAACACACTTTTGAAAAAAGACTGGAAGAAAGGATCTCGTGGAAGAGGTTTACGCCTCAACAGGGAACCTCGCGCACAAAAACATGCCAGTGACATGAAACTGTCCGTATATATACTGCGTTTGCTGATTGCATTTGGTTCTTCGATTGCGAAACTTCAATTGATTCAATTAGCGCGGAAAGTTTGTCGTTGCTCCAGTGATCATGGAAATTTGAACGTTGATCCAGTGGTCACTTAAAGTTGGTGCGTTGGTCCAGCGGTCACTTAAAGTTGGTGCGTTGGTCCAGCGGTCACGGAAAGCTCGGTGTTAGTCCAGTGGTCTCGGAAAGTTGAACGTCGGTCCAGTGTTTACGGGAAAGTTGGTGCGTTGGTCCAGCGGTCACGAAATTTTTTATGTTGGTCCAGTGGGCAACGAATATTTTTGACGCCCGAGCTATGAGGAATCAAATGTATCAAGTCTTCCTTTCATGTTTGGTCACTCTGTCTATGTATTGGGCAAATTACTGTGTTTAGATACAGTTTCTGATTACTTTCTGTCATTAGGTGGTGTATTCGAAGAATGTAATTGAGAAAAGTATGTAGATGCAATAGTTTGGCCAACACTCTTCTCTTTGTGTATCGGACTCACTTGTGCTCTTACATCGTAAGGACCATATCTTATTCTTAGTGCGATTTTTTAAGAGTCGCTATGATTTTTTCCCGCTTCTTGTACTGGTAGTGGAATTGTGACCAATCGTGGCATTGAAAGTGTTTGGAGGATCTCACCAAAGATCAACCTTTTAGTTACGTATTTTTTCAGCTTGGTAACTTTTCTGGCTCATCGTAGTGTAAACTGAAGCATAAAATATACTCTGGTTTACCTCATACAAATTTCTGAGCTTCAGCAGTGCAACAAACCTTGCTTGTCATGCTGAATGAAGCCGACCCTTTACGACCTTAAATACTGCTTCGATCGTTACTGTACACTATCGTAACAGTTGTGAGCTCTCTTAGCTTAGAAGTGATGAACTATCGTAAAAAAATAGAAAAGAAATGAGAGGCCATCTTGAAAATGATGGGCTGCCAAGAGAACTAGCAGACCCATCTCGGAAGTGATGGACTGCCTAAAGAACTAGCAGACCCATCCTGGCAGTGAAAGACTGCCATGAGAACTAGCAGACCCATCCTGGAAGTGAAGGACTGTCATAAGAACTAGCAGACCCATCCTGGAAGTGTAAGACTGCCATGGGAACTAGCAGACCCATCCTGGAAGTGAAGGACTGCCATAAGAACTAGCAGACCCATCCTGGAAGTGAAGGACTGCCAAAAGAACTAGCAGAACCATCATGGAAGTGAAAGACTGCCATAAGAACTAGCAGACCCATCCTGGAAGTGAAGGACTGCCATAAGAACTTGCAGACCCATCCTGGAAGTGAAGGACTGCCATAAGAACTAGCAGACCCATCCTGGAAGTGAAGTACTGCCATAAGAACTAGCAGACCCATCCTGGAACTTGGGCTGTCTAATCATTTAGTGACCTCATGCTGATTTTGTGGATGAAGCTAAACGATTTGAACAACCTTAAAAGGATGAATGTTTTTTCCAACAGTTGTGGTTTTCAGCTAGCCTTCTCATGATATATTTTTCATCCTCTGTCTCTGTATATAGCAAGCGCTCCAACCTACTTTCTCCTATGGTTCATTTTAATAAATACAATGCAGTTTTTAGTAGAGGGTTGCACGTTACAGATGAATATAATATTGGAAATAGATCTGTTTGTATATTGGAAATAGATCTGTTTGTATATTTTGTCCATCTTTTCTTGTACAAAGAAAGTCCGTGTACACTATATCTGAAGATTCCAGTTATGTTAATCCTATGTACTTGTATTTGAATATATAGCTATATTTATCATTTTATCATTCAGAAAAGAAAGATTAGCAAAGGTTGGATTGCGTTTACAATGCTTTATTTGTATATAAGAATATGTTGTTTTTGATACATCCTCACCTGTGGTCCTGCAAGTCGCCTTGGTATGTAGAACGGCCAAGCTTCCCTAGCTTGTTCACTTCTACAGATCATCTGTTTTAATTGTGACGCGATTAGTATTTGACATAGCTTTTCCGAATCAGGACTTAACCTGTTCCAAGTCCAGGCCCAACGCATAATGTATTCGAGGTAAGAAACTGTTATCTTGTTTCTCTACGTTGCGGGAGCTCTGAATTGACTTTCGGGTGAAAACTTGGGCCTCTGAACGAAGCCATGGGATCGGCTTCATGTGCGTGTTCTGATGAGTAGTCTATGAAGACTTAATTGAAGCACGTTTGCAAGTAACTACTGAGGTATGGTGGTAGTTTTAATACCTCCATAATTGTTTTGGTAGGAATACCATTCGATGGCCAATGTAGTCAATGCAGTTTGAAGCACAGTTGGTCATTCGAAAAAACCTTTTTAATAAATTCGAACCTCGCTCTTGTAACCGGATCAACTCATTCGACTAGTAGCGACTCTTGAGGTTATCTGTTAAGGTGGGGGACAGTAACCCCGCAGTGTATTCGTCGAGCAGCGGTTACGTCGCTTGTCGAGGTATAATTAATTGACTGAGGTGGAAACTGGTGTATTAACATTCATGATCCTAGGATACCATTGAATGACTGCTGTAGTTCGTCCAGTTTATTCTATCTTTGCCGCAATGTAATTTATATCCTAACATAGTGAACATCATTAATATATTTATTATTTTATTTGTGGTATTGAAGTGATGTCCTTATCTAGGTTAGTGCGATGAACTAAGAGTTATTATATTGTAGAATGTAGGATTAATACAACCATGTGTCGGTAGCTGTTGGTAAGGAATGCTTAAATGTTCAATTGTTGATGTTTATCGTAGTCAGTGTATGTGTGTGTGTGAGGGTGGGTTGTGGAAGCGGATCGTAGTCCTCCCCGATTAAGTTACGCTTAGTAGCTCACTTAAGCTATGGTGGCGCCATATCAGTGAAACATCATTTGCAATAAGATGAGTTCTAGTGAAATCAAAGCATTTAAACCTAAGGGATTTCACTCGTACGCTCCTCCTCTTGGTTGTTTTCTTTCACTTGACCGTATCTGCAGGCATCGCCGCGGGCATGCACACCTCCCCGCGTTTGACTGTTGGCGGTTTGAAGCTATTGCTGTAGGGCTAACTGTTGACCTGGTTTAAAGAATAGTTTAACTGCTTGCGCGAGAGAACATGCCAGACGGCCTCCTGCACCAGCTGTGCGAAACGCTGATAAATTGGTTGACATTCGTAAAACAGCAAACTAAATGGGCTAGAGCGAGCACCAACAGCTCACAGGCCTTAGAAAGTTCACGCCATCTCGAACTCTCCTTGTTGAAACATGTTGCATCTAAAACGCACCCAACATGTAACCTTTGATGTTAAGTTCTTTTTGCACGACTAGGTGAGAAGAAGGATGAACTAGACTAGGTATTCTAAACCACGTGCATGGGTTATATGGTATAGTACATTTGGGGTGATGTCACAGACACTGGACAAATGCTACTGGGAGTATACAATTAATTTGTAGTCTAATGCCGGTGAAACTATCATGCGTCAGCTGTCCGTGTGAGCGTGGAAACCACAGCTGTTTTGAAAAGAGGGTGCATCTCGAACACACCTATCGGCAAACAACACTAACAATTCCTAACAATGTAGTCGGAAAGCATAAAAAAAACGCAAGCAAGTCCTTCAACTCAAACTTCCGTATTCAGGTGATTAGGAAATTACCGAACAATCTCGACATAATTTTCTTAATCGAAGCGCAGTGGCGCGTCAGAGGTGCTCTGCAGATTCGGCTGTCACGCGCGAGCGCCAATAATTATTTCCCTATATATGTACTATAGAGAAGAAAAATATAGTTAGGAGACAACCAATATCGCCGTTACAGAGAATACTTCACGAATAATTGATTTTATTTGAATGCAGCGCAATGCGATCATTTTTATTTTTTGTGTATCTTGAATTGTAACGAAGTTCCTTTTGTCACTGATCGCTGCTTACCCGTGGTCGATTTTGAGGTTATTGATCCAGGTACGAAGCTAGATTGCGTTACCTACTTCCAATTGTCCAGAACTGGTCGTACCAAGATTGGCGATGCTGCTTGTAATGTCCGGGGTTCGTTAAGGCCTCGAAGACTTCCAATTGTCCAGTACTGGTCTTACCAAGATTGGCGACGCTGCTTGTAATGTCCTGGGTTCGTTAAGGCCTCGAAGACTTCCAATTGTCCAGTACTGGTCTTACCAAGATTGGCGACGCTGCTTGTAATGTCCTGGGTTCGTTAAGGCCTCGAAGACTTCCAATTGTCCAGTACTGGTCTTACCAAGATTGGCGACGCTGCTTGTAATGTCCTGGGTTCGTTAAGGCCTCGAAGACTTCCAATTGTCCAGTACTGGTCTTACCAAGATTGGCGACGCTGCTTGTAATGTCCTGGGTTCGTAAGGGCCTCGAAGTTTGCTCCCAGCGGTAGAGGTCAAGTCTACTGAGGCCCCTCTGTGTATAAGTGTGCATTTATAGTGTTATGCGTGCTTTTGGAACACTTTGGAGGTAGTGAGCCAGATGCCTATAAGGCAGCTAAAAATGAACCTGTCTCCACTGTTACGTCACCTCTAAATGAATAGCTCTACTGAAACGTCACCTCTAAACGATCTATTCACATGTAACCTTACTTGCAAATGATTTCGTCCGGTGCCAGAATGACATAGACTCCAGTGCCCCAGAAAGCCTTGGCCCTCTAACCAACTTGCAAGTAAACTCCCCTCCCACCAGCAACTGCACGCCTCACACTAGCAGCTGCTCCAGTGCTACGAATGGGTCTACTGTACTCTAACAACTGTGGTAAAGGCACAGATCGTGTACAATTTCTACCATTCATAGAACAACGACTTGTACTTTATTAACATGTAGCATTTGTCAGCTTGAGGGAATGTTTATATCGATTACAGAGGCATTTTGGATGACGTCACGCAACATGTTCCAGCTGCTGCTACTGGTGGTGTGCTCAAATTAATGTTTAGAAAGCGTTCACAAGCTGCCCATGCGTGAATTGAGCGATTACAAGTTCTGTAGTTTTTGTCCTAATACGTTCTAGCAACCAAAAAATTATTTAATCAATGGTCAATGCTTTTTTTGAACGAGTAGGTTGTAAACAAGATAACTGTCACGACCTGATGATTATTATGTTATTAAAATTAACCTACACGTCTGAAAGAAAAATGAGAACGATGTTTTTCCACTCAATTTAAAAATGTTTGAGTGATTAACCTTAATCTCTGCTCTAAATTGCAGCGGAGATGGGAGTCGAACCTCTCTTGCTGACGTTATAGGTGCAGTAGGGACGTCAAGACTCGCCCACTGCTGCCACTTCCTCCTTTACTGCAATGGGGCAGCCCCCCTGTAGCCCTGTAAAGGGATATGCTATTGAAGGAGTTACTCGTTAGTCATTTAGTAGCCTAATACAGCTGAATATAAATATTTATTATAACAGCATCTGGATGCATGTATGTATGTGTGTGTTCATACACGTGTTGTTGATGATTAGTAGTAAATCATTTTTAAGCTATAAATAACTGCTGCTTATTATTACTAAGCACTTGCAGATATGTATAAATAACCTAATGAAGTGGTTTCTTCCTTCTAATAGTGTAGTGACTGGCTGGTTAGGCTACTAAATCTGTGTTTCATCAAAAAGGTGGACTCGAGTGCAAAGCGTCGACGATTAGAGTGAAGTAAGAGTGTGAAGTGTTGGGTTACACTGAAGGATATAATGAGCTGTAGGACATTGGGTATGAAAAACAAAGATGGGTTGTACAAGTTTGTAGCTGTCCCGACTGTGCTTTAGAGGGCCGAGACGCGGTTTATCGAGGGCGGAATAAAAAAGAAGGCTGAATGTCTTCGAGGTGAAGTTTTGGAGAGGTATATCCGGAGTGACGCTGAGGGATGGGATCAAAAATGACACTTGTTCGAATGACAACGTGGATGGTGATGAAGTTCTGGACAGAGTAGGTTCACGTGCTTGCAGAGAATTCGGTCACATGGTGGGGATGGGAAAAGGGTGATGAAAACGGGAGTGAGTAAACGTATGCGTAGAGGAAGACCGAAGGTTAGTTGTAGGAATGGCTTGAAGCAGGATTTGGGAAATAGTGACATCAATGAGGAGGTTGCGAGAGAGTTTGCAATGGATAGGTGTGAGTAGGGAATGGTAGTGAATAGATCAATTCTGACGCGGCCCTGATGCGCTTTCCCGCCCTTGCCGTCTCGTTGGGAAACGAGCAAAAAAGGGTGTGCAGGAAGGCCTGGCAATTTTGACGTGGCTGTGCTAAACCATCCAGCGAATGCTATTGAACTCTGCTATCTCGGACTTCACTCCTGACCCGAAGTGTGTGTTGTGGGATCTTGACCGAACGTTTTTGCGCTAGAGGGTTCACTTTTGTTATGTGCGTGAGTATACGGGAGGAGTGGGAGGTGCGCATTGCCGTCGGCCGCCCATATTCTGGGATATTTGGCCTTGCGTCAGAATCTGTATAATTTTTTGCGTGTGGTGTAGGGCTTATCGATAACTTTCTTTACTACAGTCCATCTGCCGCTGTGTTATTTTTCATGTGATATTTCGGTTTTGCGCACAATAACCCAAAGAATTATTGACTGCATAAAAAGTAAAAACTATCGAAAATAATTTATTTCCTGGATATTAATATTGTGTGAAGCGTGGAGAAGAAGCGAGAAAGCTGGACCCAATTAGTTAACACAATCAATCGAAACACTCCTCTTTTTCCCAAGTGTGGGGAAAAATCAGACGTATCCAAGGTTGCCCGGAGCGACCTATCCACATATACACTGTCTATTCTTCATACGCGGACATCGCGGACAAACTAGCTCAGCCTTTTAGCAAAATATCGCAATCAACAAATTATACGGATTCTTTCCAACGCGAAAAGATCCCAAGAGAAAGTGAGCATGTCGACTTCACTTCCGTAAATGAAGAATTCTACAACAAACCTTTCTCCATCCATGAACTACAATATGCAATTGACCACACTCGCGAAACCTCACCCGGACCAGACCGAGTGCGCATCAATATGATCAAACACCTTCAGGACAACGCTCTCCAGCACCTACTAAATGTGTTCAATACGCTGTATTCAAATTCATTCTTTCCCGACCGATGGCTGGAATCCGTAATTATTCCGATACCCTAACCCGGAAAATGGCACAGCGACCCACATAACTATTGTCCCATTGCCCTAACTAGCGTCCTATGTAAGACTATGGAAAGAATGATAAACTCACGCCTAGTCGACTACTTTGAAATGCATGCAGGCCTTAACAACATCCAGTGTGGTGGCCGTAAGCGCCACTCCACAACGGACCACCTCGTACGATTAGAATCAGACATTAGGCAGGCCTTCGTCCGAAGAGAACATGTGGTTTCCATATTTTTCGACGTTGAAAAAGCATACGACACTACGTGGAAATACGGGATCATGAAAGATCTCCACCGTTAAGGTTTGAGAGGTCGGCTACCACTTTTCATCCACCAATGTCATATCCGCAAGAAATGGGCGTCCCTTAGTGAAGCGTCCTCAGTGTCACTCTTTTTATCCTCAAAATTGATCAATTAGCCGACATTCTTCCCCGAGACGGAAGACTGCTCGCATCACTATATGTGGACGACCTACAAATAAGCTACAGACACCCCAGCCTCATAACAATTCAAAATGAACTCCACAAGTGCCTAAACCTAGTCGGGAACTGGGTTTCCCTAAACGGATTCCGATTCTCGCCCTCTAAAATTGAAAGCATGCACTTCACCCTTGCGCCCGGTTTACACCTGAAACCAGGCCTAACGCTGCACAACACACCTCTAGTATACGAAGAAACGATAAAATTCATGGGTCTTGTGTGGGACCCTTAACTCACGTGACGACCCCACATTTCAGCCCTGGCGACTCGATGCAAAATGTCGACGGGACTTTTCCAATCGGTAACATCCTTGAAGTTCGGTGCCGACATGGACACCGGAATGGCGTTTTTCAGAGCAATAATACGATCGTGCGTGGACTACGGAGCCGTTGTCTACAACGCTTTGCGTATCACAACCAGCGCGTTCCACTCCAATCCAATCGAATCCCTTAACCTGCTCGCTAACGAACTCCCACTTCCGCTCCGGCGAGACTAACTTTTGCTACAATACTATTTTAAGACTGGAAGTCTAATCAACAACCCGGCAATCAGCCACTTAACCAACATAACCGATAAGCGCCTTTTCGCGGCTAAAAAGAACATATGCCCACCGTTTTCCCTTCGAGTGGACAACCTGCTGACCTCACTGAACATCAATCGTAAAGCTATTAAGCCTTCATTCTCCTACCAATTCTTAAAATTAACACACCAACATGGACCAACATGAATAGCTTCTATGAATTCTTTAACAAAAATGAAATCAAGGCTTTTAATATTTACTGTACTCGTCATCTTTATTATAAAGGACTGTTCGAGACTTGTAAGAACACGTATGCATGACTCCTCACTTCCATCTGGCGGGCACTTTTCGTGTAATACTAGGCACTTATTTTGTACGACGTTTAGAAGTTTTTTGTTTGCGATATTGTAGAGTTGAATACGACAACCAAGTTGTCACACGTGGAAATCGTGTCCAAATTGAAGATGTGGTTGCTCTGAAAATTTATTCACGTAAAAGACCCGTCCCTTCTACCTATCGAACAACTTCATAACAGGAATTCTCATTTGTATTTATTGCAAGGGAAAAGTGGAAACTGCATTGAAATAATATTATATGTATTGTAATTCTAGTGGTAACCCAATGAATGCATAACATCCCAGATCTGTATTAAGTATGGGTGTGCGTGTGTGCGCGTGTTCTTAGTTCCCTATGCACTTAAACGTCGTTGTCCTATTTCTTCCCTCTCAAAGTATTTCTCCTATCCTGTGTATGTTGTTTAAATGTAGCCTGTACATAATGATGTTTTGTGGTCTCGTGCGTGCGCGCGTTAGTTCGTGCGTGCGTTAGTTCGTGCGCCCGTCTCGACCCCCCTAGTCCACGTTGTTGCTATCAATTACTCCTGAAACGAATGGTCGGCGATCTTCCCTAACAACAAGAGACCAAGGGTAACTGCTGAACACCGACCTCTTGTCTCCTACCTAACAACAAGAGACCAAGGGAAACTGCCCCACACTGACTCATGTCTCGTACCGACGGATTTGCTAATAGATAGAGTCCTTTGGGTTTGGACCACAAATCTAATATCCAATGGAAGAGAATTCGTCATTTAGATGTCTGTTTTTAATTGAGTGTACACCACTCTTCAGAAAGAGGTCGGTGTTTAG
>SDVV010042817.1:0-10305 GCA_016164225.1 Gammarus roeselii
TTACAATAATTGAAACGAAGTTTCCGAGTACAAGGACAGGCGTTTGCCCCTTTTCTTGGAGACGTAAATTTTATTATGACGGGTCGTAAACAATCAAAAAACACCCACATCGCAACAAAATTCATTTTCAGTAGTCGTAAATTCATTGCTAATGTACAGTATTGAGAGGTATTAATGTACAGTATTGAGCGGTATTAATGTACAGTATTGAGAGGTATTATTGTACAGTATTGAGAGGTATTAATGTACAGTATTGAGAGGTATTATTGTACATTATTGAGAGGTATTAATGTACAGTATTGAGAGGTATTATTGTACAGTATTGAGAAGTAATAATGTACAGTATTGAGAGGTATTATTGTACAGTATTGACCGGTATTAATGTACAGTATTAAGAGGTATTATTGTACAATTTTGAGAGGCATTAATGTATAGTATTGAGAGTTATTATTGTACAGTATTAAGAGGTATTATTGTACAGTATTCACAGGTATTATTGTTCAGTATTGAGAAGTATTAATGTACAGTATTGACAGGTATTAATGTACAGTATTGAGAGCTATTCATGTACAGTATTGAGAGCTATTAATGTACAGTATTGAGAGGTATTAATGTCCAGTGTTCAGAGGTATTAATGTACAGTATTGAGAGGTATTAATGAACAGTATTGAGAGGCATTAATGTACAGTATTGATTGTTATAAATGTACAGTATTGAGAGGCATTAATGTTCAGTATTGAGAGGTATTAATGTCCAGTGTTGAGACGTATTAATGAACAGTATTGAGAGGTATTAATGAACAGTATTGAGAGGTATTATTGAACAGTAATGAGAGGTATTCAAAATGAAAAACACATTGCAAGCGCACTGAATTCTTCGAACCATTTGCATTAAACAAACAATAACACAAATGCCAGCATTAATTACGTGAGCAACATATTACCTTACGAATGGCTACTACACGTTATGTTTAGATATGAGTTTGTATACGAATTGAATTGCATACAAACTTTGAAGGATCATCCACTGCAACTTGTCATGAGGGAGGTCACTCTGTTGGCCACGAAGTGTCCTGATACATCCTGCCCATCAATCCGCTGCAAGTCATGTTACATTGTAAACAACAAACAGACTAACGCAAGACCGCTCAGCAGGAACGTTATTTAGACATGAATGAGTACAATAATGACGGGTACTAAGGAATCGGGAAAAGGATTTTCAGTTGTGCTCCTCACTACATAACTCTGGTACTTTCTACATACTGTGATCCTCACTACATGACACTGGTACCTCCTACCTACTGTGCTCCTCACTACACAACACTGGTACTTTCTACCTAGTGTACCTCTCACTACACAACACTGGTTCTTTCTACCTAGTTTGCTCCCTACTACATAACACTGACACTATCTACCTAGTGTGCTTCTCACTACATAACACTTATACTTTCTATCAGGTGTGCTCTTCACTACATAGCTCTGATATTTTGAAGCTTGAATCACAACTTTTGTTGTGTTGGATGGCCTAGTGCACTGCGTGCTGGTCTCGCATACCAGCGACCAAGGGTTCGATTCCTGGCTGCGGACTGTAATTTTTTCCGATGATGACATCACTGTGATAATTAAAATAAGTCCACCAACGATATTGTTGTTATATTCTCGTTCTCAAATACCTCTGATACTTTCTACCCAGTGTGCTCATCACTTCATAACACTGATACTTTCTACCTAGTGTGCCTCTAACTACACAAGAGTGGTACTTTTTACATTGTTTGCTTCCTACTACATAACACTGATACTTTCTACGTAGTGTGCTCCCCACTACATAGCACTGCTTCTTTCCACCAGGTGTGCTCCTCACTAAATAGCACTGATACTTTCCCCCAGGTGTGCTCCTCACTACATAGCACTGATCCTTTTCACCAGGTGTGTTCCTCACTACATAACACTGATACTTTCCACCAGGTGTGCTCCTTACTACAGAGCACTGCTACTTTCTACCTAGTGTGCTCCTCACTTCATAACACATACTTTCTACCAAGTGTGCTTCTCACTACATAACACTAATACTTTCCACCAGGTCTGCTCCTCACTACATAACACTTATACTTTCCACCAGGTATGCTCCTTACTACAGAGCACTGTTACTTTCTACCTAGTGTGCTCCTCACTTCATAACACTGATACTTTCTACCAAGTGTGCTTCTCACTACATAACACTAATACTTTCCACCAGGTCTGCTCCTCCCTACATAGCACTGATACTTTCCACCAGGTGTGCTCCTCACTAAATAGCACTGATACTTTCCACCAGGTGTGCTCCTCACTACATAGCACTGATACTTTCCACCTGGTGTGCTCCTCACTACATAGCACTGACACTTTCTAAAAGGTGTACTCCTCACTACATAGCACTGACACTTTCTACCAGGTGTGCTCCTCACTACATAGCACTGATACTTTTCACCAGGTGTGCTCCTCACTACATAACACTGATACTTTCCACCAGGTGTGCTCCTCAATATATAGAACTGATACTTTCCACCAGGTGTTCTCCTCACTCCATAGCACTGATACTTTCCACCAGGTGTGCTCCTCACTACATAGCACTGATACTTTCCACCAGGTGTGCTCCTCACTACATAGCACTGATACTTTCCACCAGGTGTGCTCCTCACTACATAGCACTGATACTTTCCACCAGGTGTGCTCCTCACTACATAGCACAGATACTTTCCACCAAGTGTGCTCCCCACTACATAGCACTGATACTTTCCACCAGGTGTGCTCCTCACTACATAACATTGATACTTTCCACCAGGTGTGCTCGTCACTACATAGCACTGATACTTTCCACCAGGTTTGCTCCTCAGTAAGAAATGCTCGCTTCCACGGATGTTCCTCAGTGCTGCTAGTCTCTGTCTCGGCCCTCAGTAACGAGTCTCTGTCTCAACCCTCACTGCTGCTTGTCCCTGTCTCGGCCCTCAGTGACGACAGTCGCTGTCTCAGCACTCAGTGCTGCTTGTCCCTGTCTCGGCCCTCAGTGACGACAGTCGCTGTCTCAGTCCTCACTGCTGCTTGTCCCTGTCTCGGCCCTCAGTGACGACAGTCGCTGTCTCAGCCCTCACTGCTGCTTGTCCCTGTCTCGGCCCTCAGTGACGACAGTCGCTGTCTTAGCCCTCACTGCTGCTAGTCCCTGTCTCGGCCTCAGTGACGACAGTCGCTGTCTCAGCACTCAGTGCTGCTTGTCCCTGTATCGGCCCTCAGTGACGACAGTCGTTGTCTCAGCCCTCACTGCTGCTTGTCCCTGTCTCGGCCCTCAGTGACGACAGTCGCTGTCTCAGCACTCAGTGCTGCTTGTCCCTGTCTCGGCCCTCAGTGACGACAGTCGCTGTCTCAGCACTCACTGCCGCTAGTCCTTGTCTCGGCCCTCAGTGACGACATTCGCTGTCTCAGCACTCACTGCCGCTAGTCCCTGTCTCGGCCCTCAGTGACGACAGTCGCTGTCTCAGCACTCAGTGCTGCTTGTCCCTGCTTGGAAACGCCAGTGCCGCCATCGCCACCTCTCTAATCGTACGCGCTGTCACCAGTCGTGACATCGCACGATAAGGAGGGGACGGCGACTCGCGTCCAGGCGTGTGCCTGCGATAACAGGCGGGCAGACGAGAGGCATCGTGAGCCTGACGCAGGCGGTTACCGGGTGTGGCTGTTTTCGGGTGGAGGAGTTCCAGACCTGAACGATTGCACAAACACCAAACTGACTGAAAAGACAACGACCGACCACATGCCTTATCCTCCTGCATGCATGGTCGGGCAGTTTGTTTAGTATTGGAAGAGTCAATGTCTTTGATACCCACCTCAAGTTGACTGCCTAAGCGAGATATTAAAACCTCACAAGCATGCTGCTGCATAACATGCAAATATTTACATAACCATCCATGAACTTTTATGCAAGTCAAATTTTTGAACTGAACAAACCCATATTCGTTCATTTTTGGTATGCCAGGGAAGTGTGATCTCCCTTAGAGTTGCACCTTTTTCTTTGCACCCGCCACACTCCGAAAAACACGATGTGTGGAAGAGAGACCGCACGATGCAACCAGTGCTACACTCTTGCAGAACTGCATATTATACAGATTGGCCAAGAGTATCCGCGAGTCTCCCGCTGCGAAACTAAGCTTCAGTTGGGCAATAACCCGCAATGCGTAAGTATGTCAGTGTGTTGAACACGCAACAGAGCCACGCGTCTGTGCTTTCATCCACATCACGCAGCGATACGCGTCACGCATCTGTGCGTTACCACTCGGCGCCAATGACCGGTAACGCTATCCCAGCGTTATTGGCAAGCTGGCGCTGATACTGTAGCGTTGTAACGGACCACAAAATATGGAGCAGCGGTAGCACTTGAACTGCGATGTGATTCACACGAGTAATAATAATAGAAGCCATGACAAGTCCCCACGGTCGAGGGTGGTGAGGCAAAACGACGGAAAATGAGAGCGGAATCATAGCAACCCTACGATCACTCAAACCAAAGTGTAATGCGGATTATACAAAAAAATAGAGATCTAAACTATGCCGATCGGATTGATTGCTCTGGGTCAGCATTTGTGATTCAGAAATAGTGATGTAGCTTACACAATGTTTAACAGTGCCAGTAATCAGGAGAAGAGGCATCGATAAAGGCAGACTGAGTTCATAGAAAGTTGCTGGGTCAAAAGTCCAAACTATTATGAAGGTTAAGGTTCGTCGATGGTCGATATTTTCTCTCGATACTGAAATGGCACTTGAACATATTCAATGAATTAGACCGATGTAAGGGATTATATTTAAAAGTTCATTTCTTAGTTACTTTCAAAGAGTTTGAATAATGGAAAGCGCTTTGAAATTGTTGTCAAAATGTACCACACAAACATGTGTCCAGAAAATACCTGATCAAACGCCATTGATGGATTAGCATTAAACACATGTTGCATTACACCTAATTAAAATGCAGTGAATATTTCTGCTGGTTTACTCACATGAACACAATTAATTACTGCAATTTTTCTCTTATCGTACACGAGGTGAGTGAAGGGCAGACTCGTGGACAGGGCTAGCAATGATACAAGATGTGGAAATTACCTCCTAGGGTGTAGACGTTCCGAGAGCTTGATATTAATTCAATTTAATTCGATCAGAAATAATTTAATTATTTAATTTCATTATGAAACCTAATTCATTTCGTAATATATCACGATGTTCCAGCACTGACGAGTATTAGTATTGTATCCTGAATCAATGGAATAGAACTAGTCGACAAAATCGACAATCCAACCCCGACAATCGCAGAGGGGCTGCAGATCCTTGAACGATGCCACAATGAAACATCAGACAGGTAACCTACTGAACACTTTGAAGATTCCACTTCTAACCAATTCAAAATGAAAAAGTAAAACATATTAGTCATCCAATCTAGATCAAATTAATAAAGGTGACAGTAGACATACTTTTACCGCCATCCATATTTAACTCGAGCCACAGAGTTCTTATACTTAATTAACTTGCCAAAGTTCCGCAGCCTAGAGCTTTATTCTATATTTTCACCTAAAAACACAACACGCATGCAGCGCCAGATGGAGCACCACACCCATGTCAAACCTAAAATTATTTTCAAAGTAACGGCAGATTTCCTTTTTTGGAATTCAATGGAGGGGAGCTCACCAGTTGTTAATACTCATTTCTTGCTATATTGATGACTGCAATATATTAACTCCTAAGTTGGCAGCTACTGGACCTGTGTGGTAGTGAGCTTGGATGCTGAGTGGTCACCAAGGTGCCTGCCATATTAGGCAGTTTGGTCACCATGACCTAACCTGCATGAGGAAAAACCCAAGAGTAATGGGAAATAATGATCACGTTTATATTCTATGCTACGATGTTCTGTGATAGAATATACACTGTAACTTTTCGCTTTTTTGTGTATGATACTAAAAATAAGGGTGAATTGATGACTCGTTTATGTCTTTCCGTGGTAGTTTGAGAAATGATAACACTTGGCTGAGTGATGTCGTAGTAGGTAGGGTTTAGCCCGCTATTTTTACACGATTGTAGCAGTGGTTGTTCCCACAGTGTTGGTTTCAAAATAACGAGTGTCTCTCTGTTATAACATTTGTTGATATTGTGCTGTCAGACTGTCAGGCTATGTTAATACAATTATAGGGACAACTGTAGTCTACACTGTTTCAACATGCTTCTCTTCTCTTCATAGACAATAGTAGGAACTATAGATGCCTCAAACAATAGTAGGAACTATAGATGGCTCAAACAATAGTAGGAACTATAGATGGCTCAAACAATAGTAGGAACTATAGATGGCTCAAACAATAGTAGGAACTATAGATGGCTCAAACAATAGTAGGAACTATAGATGACTCAAACAATAGTAGGAACTATAGATGGCTCAAACAATAGTAGGAACTATAGATGGCTTTCTCGCGTGTTCAGTCCCATCTTGCTTTCTCATCAATGAACAACATTTGAAATGTGTAATATGCCTTTGTATTTAACACTATATTATTAATTTCCTCTAAAATCTGTGGATCTAAATTATGTGTCGACCATTAAATTTGGAATATCTTATCAGTGGTCCTTTGTGTTTTATT
This sequence comes from Gammarus roeselii, assembly GCA_016164225.1. Taxonomy (NCBI): domain Eukaryota; kingdom Metazoa; phylum Arthropoda; class Malacostraca; order Amphipoda; family Gammaridae; genus Gammarus; species Gammarus roeselii. The sequence continues at coordinate 6,644 of SDVV010042817.1, forward strand.
TTCATCATTTTGACAATAGCTTTATTTCGCCAGAAACAAAAAGATGATCCACCGTATTGCAGATTAACGTAATAAATAAATAGCAGGAATCTATAGAATAATTATTGATACAGTATTCCTCCTTGTAATCACACAAACGTATATCAACTGTAATCTTCAAGATTTTAATTACAATATGTATACATACACTTACATGAATTGATGAGGAAATATTAGAGTCGATTCAAATTTTGATCTCAATGCATGGTAATGGGATAGCACTTGTGGTCGTTTATCCAGAAAATGGACGATGCTCCCTATCATCGCCATTCACTAAGGTAATGGACGATGTTCCCTATCATTGCCCTTTACTGAGGTAATGGACGATGCTCCCTATCATCGCCCTTTACTGAGGTAATGGACGATGCTCCTTATCATTGCCCTTCACTAAGGTAATGAACGCTGGTCCTTGAATCGCCTTTTCCCACTGTATTTCACAGCACATCAATTCCACCTGATCAAGGTCATCAAAGGTCTTTTAATTAAATTAATTCTTGCTAGTCACCATATCAAATGTATTCGTCCCTGCTAATTAAAACCAAAGAGATCTTCTTGTTCATCGCGCTCTCGGTCACTGTTTCCAGGCAATCCATCCCACGCCTCAGCTCAAACCTTCTGTTTCCAGACCACCATCCAAAACTTCTTCCTGCCTAGAGCCTTCATATACCCAATACCCATCCATACCTGCGTCTCAACCCAATGTGATCTTTCCCAATATACTTTTTTGTGAATCACGTTCCATGTTCCACGGTTCGATGAAACACTGAAACACTAGAATGGAGGGGAAGGGGAGTGAGGGGCGGAGGAGTGTGGGGTACTTCCTGGCGTCTTGCCCGAGCAAAGAGATTACAGGAAAGGGCATGGCGAGGGCCAGCGTGCTGACAGATCTTTGAACTGCTGGGCTTACGAGATCAAGATCTTAACGGGCTGTGGACTTACACTTCCTGGCTCTTTTTTTCCTGCCAGTCTTCTGAAATGATACTGTGCTCTTTTGGGATCTAAATCCTAGTGAACAATAATTTCACAAAAAAAATTGGAGCGAGATTCTTCCCTCTGACCTGCTGTCTGTTTACAATTATTTCCAACATGCAAAGAGTTACAGCAGAATGACGTGGAACTCAACCAGTCGGATTGGGCCCACATACGAACAGCTGATCTGAGAGCAGAACAGACTCCAGATTAGGTGCCGGAGCCGCCCTATAAGCCGGACCGGAACACGGCCGGAAACGATCGCGAAGCGCTTCCGCCCAGCCGTCCGGGCACGCCCTCCGGGGGGTAAGGCTGGGTGTCACTGGCCGGGGGGTGCGACATCAGGTAACTGGGGTGGTGACACCCGACTGGGCGAAAGAGTGGGGGGCGTGACACCCGGATAGGAGGGAAAGGGAGGAGGGGTTGGAGGCGAAGAGGGTAGGTTGTAGGTGCAACCAGGCTGTATCGGTTACCTTCTAAACCCATGACTTCTGCGGACGCGTGATAAGATAATTAAAATGCATTGAAATATTTGTTAGATAAACCAGACAACATATTTCCACATTCCGTGCTCTCAATTTCCAATGAATACCTTCCGTGCCACAGTCCGTATCACGCATTGCGTGTTTCAACTCGCCGAACCCTTTATTGAGGCATGCCCGGTCACGGGCGCCAACAATGGCTTCTAAGGACCTAACCTAATCCTCCAAGATCAAGACAGCCAGCATCAAGAGGTCGCAGACCCCGGCTGGACAAGGCTGATGTGTATCAGACGCACACCTATTGATTCCTTTTCTGTGGAGCTTACCGTCATCCCCATCGGCAGAGTTTACTCAAAGATATTCTCTATGACTTCGAAGGACTGTGAATAGCAATACCGGTGTTAAGCAAGAAACAAGGGTTTAGTGACAGCAACACCGGGGTTAAGCAGGGAACAAGGGTTCAGTGACAGCCACACCGATGTTAAGCAAGGAGCAAGGGTTCAGTGACAGCCCCACCGGTGTTAAGCAGGGAGAGTGGGCTCAGTGACAGCAACACAGGTGTTAAGCAGGGAACAAGGGTTCAGTGACAGCAACACCGGTGTTAAGCAGGGAACAAGGGTTCAGTGACAGCCACACCGGTGTTAAGCAAAGAGCAAGGGTTCAGTGACAGCCCCACCGGTGTTAAGCAGGTAGAGTGGGCTCAGTGACAGCAACACCGGTGTTAAGCAGGGAACATGGGTCCAGTAACAGCAACACCGGTGTTAAGCAAGGAGCAAGGGTTCAGTGACAGCAACACCGGTGTTAAGCAGGGAACAAGGGTTCAGTGACAGCTACACCGGTGTTAAGCAAGGAGCAAGGGTTCAGTGACAACAACACCGGTGTTAAGCAGGGAACAAGGGTTCAGTGACAGCCACACCGGCGTTATGCAGGGAGAGAGGTTTCAGTGACAGCAACACCGGTGTTAAGCAGGAAACAAGGGTTCAGTGACAGCCACACCGGCGTTATGCAGGGAGAGAGGTTTCAGTGACAGCAACACCGGTGTTAAGCAGGAAACAAGGGTTCAGTGACAGCCACACCGATGTTAAGCAAGGAGCAATGGTTCAATGACAGCAACACCGGAGTTAAGCAGGTAGAGTGGGCTCAGTGACAACAACACCGGTGTTAAGCAGGGAACAAGGGTTCAGTGACAGCAACACCGGTGTTAAGCAGGGAACAAGGGTTCAGTGACAGCAACACCGGTGTTAAGCAGACAACAAGGGTTCAGTGACAGCAACACCGGTGTTAAGCGGGGAACATGGGTCCAGTAACAGCAACACCGGTGTTAAGCAAGGAGCAAGGGTTCAGTGACAGCAACACCGGTGTTAAGCAAGAAGCAAGGGTTCAGTGACAGCCACACCGGCGTTATGCAGGGAGAGAGGTTTCAGTGACAGCAACACCGGTGTTAAGCAGGAAACAAGGGTTCAGTGACAGCCACACCGATGTTAAGCAAGGAGCAATGGTTCAATGACAGCAACACCGGAGTTAAGCAGGTAGAGTGGGCTCAGTGACAACAACACCGGTGTTAAGCAGGGAACAAGGGTTCAGTGACAGCCACACCGGTGTTAAACAAGGAGCAAGGGTTCAGTGACAGCAACACCGGTGTTAAGCATACAACAAGGGTTCAGTGACAGTCACACCGGGGTTAAGCAGAGAGCAAGGGTTTGACAGCAAACCGGGGTTAAGCAGGGAACAAGGATTCAGTGACAGCCACACCGGTGTTAAGCGGGAAGCAAGGGCCCAGTGACAGCAAACCGGGGTTAATCGGGGAGCAACGGCTCAGTGGCAGAAGCACTGGTGTTAAGCAGGTAGCAAGGGCTCAGTTACAGCGAACCGGGGTAAAGCAGGGAGCAAGGGCTTAATGACAGCAACACCGGTGTTAAGCAGGAAGCAAGGGCTCAGTGCCAGAAACACCGGTGTTCAGCAGGAAGCAAGGGCTCAGTGACAGCAACACCGGTGCTACTCAGGGAACAAGGGCTTGACAGCAAACCGGGGTTAAGCAGGGAGCAAGGGCTTTGCAGATCTCATGCATCGATCGGGACTCAAGACAGGCGATGGTGCCATAAATCGACGCACCCTTCCTGCATGCTATGCCAGTTAAGTAATCCGCATCACAATCGAATAAATTGACACTAA
>SDVV010042818.1:0-10305 GCA_016164225.1 Gammarus roeselii
ATATATTAAGATAATTTGCACCAATTGCAATGAAAATATACGTAGAACTACAGACCTCACTTAGCACTTTATTTAATTCGCTCTTTCTCACTTAAAACTAGAAGACAGCTAGTCAGTAGAGGAAGAAAATCCTACTCACCTTAGCTTGAGCGTAGTTTAGTTTTCATCCCCATGTAGACTCACATAATCACCCGCAAACTCTCATCACTGTACGTCATGCGCGAATTACCCGAAAAACACATCTGTAGGTCATCTTACAATTTATCTCATCTCGCATCTAATTTTTATTTTTATTTTCATATCTGCTGTTTACAAGGAAAAACGAATATATTACTCTGTCTTTCAGTTCATTTCACAATTGGCCGCTACTCACTTTGCAAATCCAAGATGAAACCTCAGGGTAAGCTAAGATGGGTCATTTGCCGAATATCATGCAATCCCCAATTAATGTATTGCTAATTAATGTATATAGTCCTCTAATTGGGGAGGTAAAAATAGCAAGCAGTAAATTCTGCCAACAGGCCGATGAGATGAAACAACTGAAAGCACAGTTCAGTCATGCCTCGAATGGCCCATCCAATACAAGGGCAGTCGACACTGATACGAGGTTGCTTGCAGCTGTATAATAATTGGAAAGCGGGCAGAAACATTTACAAAAACTCAAAGATATGATAAACAGCGAACTAGTTTCAGTCAAAGAAGCAGCTATTGACCACCCTAAATCAAGTTGATGGACTTCAAGGCACTTAAGACTCTGAACTGACCAAGAAGATTAAAACTCGGACGCAGACACCAACGACAGTATCAAACCGATAGAAAACTTAGTCAAAGATAACGAGACACTGTACTAAACTGTAGTAAACAGAAGGCCTTCAGGCTGTGACAAAGGATCACAGGTTGGGCCACTGTCTCACTACATCCAACCCAACACGCGTAACCGTTTTGATGATTTGCCCGGTAAAATGCACTCTCAGAATACGGAGGAAATTATTGTGATTGGTGATGATAATGTCGCCTCTTTCAAATCAAATCGGTAAAAGGGAAGAGCTCAACTGATGATACTTGATAACCCAGACTTGATAATTGACGAGATTGAAGGCAGAATCAAAATGGTAAAGATAACTTCTTCTAAACCAATTAGATTATAAGTCGGAGCAAAATAAATGACGCAAACGAAAAAGACATGGAAAAGGTATGACACCATGCTAAGAAAACATCAAAGGATCCCATGCCATCATCCATGTCACTGGCATTTGCCTCATTCGAATCAAAGTAGATAGAGTTGAGCAAAATGATATATCTAAGCAATCGCCTAGCAGCTTCCTACGACGCTCAGCAAATCCCATTCTCAGATCATCGGGAGGCGATGATCTACCTCAAGTCCTATGACTTCAATAGAAACACTAACTAGGCACGCATAAACACGTACGGGCTTTATACCCTCGACAACACTCTTCAAAACACCAGCGCTGGTCTCATCAGCGGAGATAAACGAACAACGTACTCGATTTTCATTGACAACCCCGTCATAAACAAATACTCATACGAATCTTATACAAATACCTAAACCTGCTGTAGTAGAACGGTATCCTTCGATTCTCATACAAAAGTATACTATACGTTTACCAACCCAATTTACAAAACAAATACAACAAATGAACGGAAAAACTCCTAGCAAAAATATTATTTAAGAATTATTACAAGAGAACGACAATTTTTCTCCTGTAACATCCTAAAACAACACCAACATCCTATATGAACACATAATAACCTACCCATCTTTTCTAACTTACATCAAACAAATTGAATTGATTATACCAAAACTAATATTCTTATATTAACACCCTATACAGTGAACGTACAAACCATTCGAATCCCTAACAAACCTTTAAAACTTACATCTCTTTGTAAGCCAGTAATAAATAAACTGATATAATCCTAATGAAATCGTAATCCTACAGTAATACTCAACAGAGAACGTACGAGTCGAATAAAATGCTGCTCATAATAAAAATAGCTTTTCAAGTTACAGACCAGCAACTAAACCTACGTTACTAAACCAAGACATACACATACAATAGCTGTAATATAATTACATCTTTCATTGTACTATAATTATAATTTACGGGACACTGTTCACTTAGCATATCATTTTTATTACCGATTAATTGATATTAGGGTTCCGAAATTTATGTTATTACAATAAATTTGCGATGTTATTGCATTTCGGGAGCAACCAGTCATACTACATTCCACTGCGTCATACATTCATGTTTTAGATTAACATATTCATCTGCTGAGACAATGAGATTACGCTTCAGATTAACAAAAACGCATCGCAGTCCCAAACGCAAAATGAGGGGCGGAGCGTTTTTTTTGTGATGGGCGCTAGGTAGCGATGCTATTGGCCCAGATTCTAATGGGCCGTGAGGGCAAGCGAGGGTGGGAACCGCGCAGTCGATCAGATAGACTGAATCTGTGCTCTTGAACACACGTGTTTGGGGTAGTTATAAGCAATAGGTTCAATCATCAAGACAAAAACTGGAGCAGCTCATGTCTTGCTAACGGCGTTAACAAAACAGGAGTGCTGTGAAACATATCGGCGAGACAACTATTGTGAATTGAAACATTCGAATGTGGTATGACCTATTCAGAAAACAATTCCAGTTAAAAAAAGTAACAACGAAGGATGCCAACGCACAGGACATCGCATCATAAAAAACATTAACTGCATCAATGCAGGTATGCTTGGGGTCTCTTCATTAGTCGTTCCAGAGCGATTGGTGATATTTATGAAGTAGATGAACAATATAGGATACCCTGTCATACATATCAAGAAATCACCATATAATCAACAAAAAAGGACATTGTTTCCATCCACACAGGCCTGGATAACCACCGATCGGATGAACAAAATTAGACTCGACCGCCACTGAACAGGCAACTTCGAAGAGTGTGTGGTATGTCTACGTTGTGACAAACACTAGGAGGCGAGAGTTTAACAAACACTCTGTATTGCTTCTTAATATGCATTAAAATACAAATCTCGCGTCACGATATAGATACAATAACACGCAATCTTCGGAAGTCGATTACTGGGTTAAGGTTTTGTTCTTTCGGGGAGGAAGGCGCGGGACGATGTGAACAAATAACCAACGAGGCGCTACAGACTTGAATATCCCGCCAATTCATACTTATTAATGTGTTTCGCACTAATATCATGCCCGCTTACTGATTCCTATCCTACGAGTTTCCTGGTGGGGTGTTTAATATCCCACCAATTCATACCTATTAATGTGTTTCGCACTAATATCATGTCCGCTTACTAAATCCTATCTTACGAGTTTCCTGCTGGGGTGTTTCAAAAGATTTTAAGCCAGTGGGGCACTGTCCTGTTGTCGTCAGGTAGAGAAGGTTTGAGGTTTACAGCTCTGGCGTATTTAATAAGGAGATGCGGTAGAGGCAATCGTCACAGCAACTTAAATAACATCGAAGATCGTAAACCTGTGTCGTACTTGATGTTGAAACGAATGCTTACTTAAAATTAGCATATTTATCTTCATCGAATTATTAGTCCAGGCAAACAACCACCCTATACAGAGTTGACAACTTTGCATAAACTCTTGCAACTGTATCTTTGAACCTTCACCCTCCTTACTCTCGCTAGGCTATTCTCTTTGCCATTCTTCGGTAGCATTGTTTAACCCCGTGAAGTAGATTAGATTAGATTAGAGTAGGGAAAACAAACATGAACGAGTGCTCTTGTCGAGTGTTTCCTTGAAAGAAGTGAGAGAAGAGTGGGGAATAGTCAACGAGGTTTTAAAGGACACGCACACATACAGAAAAAGAAGGTTGTAAAGATAGAAAGAAGAGAAACCACAACTACCATCACCGCCATACTAGTTACTACCCTACTACTACTCGAGGCATTTCAGCCCCGGAGAAAAAAAGGTCGGGAGTCAGATTGACTCATTCAGGAATGGGGCAAACAAGATGAGAAACGAAGAATTTAGGTTTCAGGCGGTCGCATCCCAGACGGTCACGCCCATACGCTCAGCGAACTCATACTTTTCCTCGAGCGCATGCCTGTCGGCTTGCCCCAGAAGTTGAGTCTGACGGATTTCAACTAGGTATTGAGTCTACTTCAAAGTGAGCATATGGGAATTAAATTTTGACAAGTATATGCACATTTAGGATGAGCAGCACACCCAGTTGCCTGGGTAGTGGTCCTCCCCCATGTGCTCAGGAAATTAAGTCATCTGTATGCAAGTGGTTCCTTGAAGGCTGTCGCACTTCAAGGTGAGACGTCAGAGTGACCTCTCCTAAGGATAGATAGTCGTGAAAGTAAATGGATTGACCATTCATCTATGTGTGTATACAATTGTCACTTCCCTTATCATTCTTATATCTGAAATGAATCTTTTCTCAAATTTCTTCGAATAGCTAGCTATATAAATATTCAACGTATATAACCAAGAGGTGGAACAAATATACATTACTAAACTTGCAGCAAATAAATTGAAAAAATCCTATTAAATTCCAATTCCACTGTAATACCATACAAAAACCGTACCAACCGAATGGATTCTCTGCAATGCAAATCCCTACCAAAACATAAATCGACATTTAACGACAAACGAGATATCCTTCCATAACAACACAAAAGATCACGAGATGCAGCTTAATAAATATATCTCGGTATGATTGAGTAAAGTTTGAAGCATACGAGATGATTTTTGGTTAATAAAAAAAAATATGCATTTGAGATGATGTCGCTCGTCATGATCATGAGTTCGGATATGCACAAACCATATCCACAATCTAGGAGCGCGTAACATCGAGCCATGCAGCGGGCAGCTGACTGTCAGAACGGTTGTAAGCGAACATATTTTACCGACTGCTCCAGTCAATTTTGCGCATTGGAAGCTTACACCTCATTAACACAGCACAAGAGAGTTGGCACAGCAACGGGCTAAACCACGCTGCACCCAGCTGCTCGTCTTGACTGAATGCGTGCTGATGACGTGCTAGGACGTACGATTTTTTTCTAGCGTGCAGTTTTCTGAAGCGTGACACTTAATTGTTTAGTACTCGGGAAGATTTTGGCGGCGGGCATTGTTTAAAAGTTAAGGGTCATTGGCAGCATCGCGCGCTGTTAGCTTAACGCTTGCCATGTGTTACGCGCCTCAGAAGATCATATACTGAGACACTGGGCACCACAGGTCAACACTCACAGTAGATAATCTTAGGCTGCTCCTCGCTGTGTCCGGTCCTGATGAGCTCCCGCACCACCGCCAGCTCCATAATGGCTGTCTTTCCGGACCCGGTGGGAGCCGACACCACTACACTCTCGTCTGTGTAGGGAAGGAGTCAGGGCACCTATTGGTGTTGATGGCAGGTCACTGGTTATTTATTTAACTTGAGCCTACATGTAAACGGGGCCTTCTGCCCAAGCTATCACAGAGCATATTATCGAGGGTAGGCTGTGGTGCGCCGCCGATCAGGAGCATGTAACATGACGTCTTTTGAAATCCTGAAGACACAAGCGCGTTGTATAGGATGATGGCACACACAGTTGGCAACCCATCCAAAGGCAAGAATATTGTAGCTAGTACGACTTTTCACCAGGGTGCTGGCTAAACCATTACCAATTGAGAGTTTTCGAATGTTAACAACACTGTGCAAGTCGCAATGAGAGTTTAGGCTTCCTTACCTGAGTTGCAGACGCAGTCGAACACGGTGCTCTGTACGATGTTGAAGTAAGGGAACTGGCGGAACAAGGGCTGGTAGCGGGGCGCTGGGGCAAGGATAGGAAAACGAACACAGGAGGCATTAGATGGGCCTTGGGGAAGGTAGGGGAGAACATCACGTTTACCAAACAATAAATAGATGTATAACATATTGAAATGTATAAAGATACATAATACAGATGCAGATACAGACACTAGGCCCCACCCCCTAGAAAGGGCGATAGGCGGTGACACTCCTCTCGAACACTCACACTCAAAAAAACTTAGCCATTTCGGGCTAACGGGTCAACACACAAAATCTGGGTCACACAAAATCTGGGTCAAGAGTAAAGTCCGAAGTCAGTGTCAGCAGCAGGGCCCACCAGCTTAACGTCATAGCAGCCGGGCCCTTCCCCACCTTTGTCCATCCCGTTTCTCAACGCGACGCCAAGGCCGGGAAAGCACATCAGGGCAGTGTCAAATCTCATCCACTCACAACCATTCTTCACTCACACCTATCAATTACAGCTTTCTTGATACCTCCACATTTACGTCCCTTTCATAACGCCTGCTTCGTGCCATCCATCCACCCAAACTTCGGTCTAACTCTAGCCTACGTACACTTTATCACCATTTTCACCAATCTTCCTTCATCCAACCTCACCATGCGCGCAATCCATCTCAGAACACGTGAATCTACGCTGTCCTCCTCTAACTTCTTACATCGTCCCCATTCTAATCCGAACGACGTTGTTATCAATCCTGTCTCTCAGCGTCACTCCAGCCACGCTCCACAATCATTTCATGTCGAAACTTCTCAACCTTCTTCTCACTTCTGCTCTCATCCACCAGGTCTTTGCCCTGTAGAGCACAGTTGAAACAGCTACCTCCTCATACAACCCTCTCTTTGCTTCCATCCCCAATGTCCTTCAGCTCATTACACTCTTCAGTGCACCCAACACTTTCCACTCTTCCTTCACGCACGACTTCACCTCGGCTTACACCAGTTCAGTCTTCTGCATATGAGGGCCCAAATAATTGAAGCACAGAACTTCCTCCAATAACTCTCCATTTCGATGGAAACTAATTCTGCTCGCATCGTCATTCCTCGAAACATCTCATGACTTCGCTCTTCTTCTTCTTAACTCGCAGCTGCCGACGTCCGACACTAGCCTACACAATTTTTCCAATAATGATGTATCATCCGCAAGCAGCAAACAGCAACTGGAACGTATAGTTCTATATAATTAGTGTTTGCATCGAAGGTCTAATAATTAATGGATGATTTAGACTCCCTCGTCGTCAGAAATGCACCTAAGAATTTAAATTAACAATGAATTGCAATAAATAATTCGAAGGAAATGCAGTTGCTGACGCAAAATAGTATATCGAAGCGTTGCGGTAGTACATTAATGTCAACTTACTGCTGTATTAGTTTGACGTAGGAAATAGTTTTAACATAGTTTATATCAAAGGCGTCTTAAGTAGGTCCTGCTTCGACAGGATAAAGCTGATCACTCCCTAAAATAGTTTTATGCCCATGACAACAGCTCTCAATTACATAACAAAACGGATTACCTTCCTTCTAACTGTTAGCCCTTGCCTGGCCAGAGAAAGTGCATGCGGACAATCTCGTGGACATCCTCAGCGGAGACATAACACTCCTACATAAAGACTAGAAAATAGAGGGAAGCCAAGGCAGTCAATCTCGGTCGAATCTCGGTCGGAAAGTTGTTTTGATTTAGTTACAAAATGATGAACTCCAATTGCTGATTAAAGTGGACGTGATGACAGAACATTGTTGGGGTTCCAAGACTCGGAGCAACAATTATGGATGAATAAACCTATAGAATCAAAGTATATTGTCTGAAGTATAGTATATTGACTAATGTCACCGAGAGAATAACCAGAACATACAAATTCTGCCATGTTTGAAATGCTAAGGTTCGAGTGAAGTTATCTGTTCTGCATGGGAACACGTCTGATTTTAAGGCCATTTTCAGCTATGGTTATTCCTACCGATTTGGAACTGCTTTGAAAATAAGTCAGTTTCATATCAAATCACACATCAATGAAGTTGGCACTCAGCACCAATATCGATGTTGTCAGTTAGAACTTAGATTGTAAATGGTGAGAGCTTGGAAACACTACTTCAGTGGTTCTACCTTTGCTGTCCCTCCAACTCCGATCGAATACGGGAGGGATATTTTCCTGTTGAACTCTGTAACCAGGCTGAGAAGACGACTCAGCAACTGCTTAGGAAATGGTCTGAGCCTGACCTACTACAATAATACTTCGAAAACATTGGGAAGCTTAACGCCTTGTTACGAGCGTTAAGCACCCCAATGCTTTTGAAGTATTACTCTAGTAGTGGCACATAGAAAATGTGCCAACCGATCATTGAATCTTTTAATATTGCATTTCTAAATTGTTTGAAATTTATAATAGATACCTATCTTCATTTAAAAGCTGTATTTTATATGTATGAATGGTACAGAATTTAAAATTTTGTCTCTTCTACACTTATAAATAATTTCCACACATTTATACCGCTGATTTTCATGTATTTGTAAAAAAAATGGTTACAGATGGTCTGTATACAAGACCTCAGGCTGTTATGAATTCAAGCATCACATTTCTTGATACATGTCCAGAGTCATATTATCTATTTATTGTTCCAAAAATGTAATTGAAAGCTGTTATGTAGTGTTATGAAGTCTAATTTATTTGGAAGGGACAACCACTGTGTTCAGGGACGAAAGATTTTCGGATGGTCATAGAAACCAAGTAGAATAGTTGAATAATGAAATTAGATGAGCAACATCCTCAATAAAAGTAGTGTAATGCACAATAAATGTATGATACATTGTCTTAAAATAACCTAAAAATTATCATGAATCGAAACTATCCCGTCTGCAGCTATGAAATTACCCGATACAAACATACTTGATCCACGGTGTACAGCGTTTCAGTCACTAACTACCCAACAGTGCTTCGGTAAATGTTTTCTGCATAGCTACATATCTGTGATTGAGACAATTATACGTAATTGAAATGGAGGGCAAACAATTTAATTACATCTATTTTATATGAAGTCATTTTTGTATTCATAATGTGCTTATTCATCACAAAATTGAATCATATCAATCGACAGACGATTTGTGCCATCTCTGGTGAGCCCCTTCCCCACCCCTGTTCTAAAATAAGGTTAATAAGATTTGTTAGGAAACAAAACTGCAAGTCATTCAGTCAAATGCACCCGACTGACAAGACAACTAACTCGAGAGGAACACTCACGCACAGGCTTAGGAAGACTAATGCAGTAAAGGATACGCAGCTCCGCCACAGCTCGGAGAGCCCCACGTCTCTGACGCGGCGCAAACCTGCTGGCAGTGGCCTGTGGGGCGTCTTGAGAAGACTGCACCTGCTGACGGCAGCTGCTCGGACACCAACCAGCGCTGGAGGGAGGCACATCACTCACGGGCTCTAGCCTGGCGACACTGGCAGTAGCTTCAGTAGTTGTTGGAGATAAGGTAATTTTGTGATGGAGATTAATGTCGGCAGAGCTTGTTGCGTCGCCCCATGCATTGGTAGGGAGCAGACTGGGTGCTATTGAAGGCTGGCCGGGGGCGACAGTAGTCGCTCTTTGAGGGCTCACAGCAAACGAGGATCTGCAAGTCCTCTTGAACTGAGTGTCTCCAGTTTCCACCGCATGGAGCCTGCAACCCTCATCATACAGGCTGCTGCCCTCATCATACAGGCTGCTGCCCTCATCATACAGGCTGCTGCTCTCACCATACCGTGAGCTAACCTCATCATACAATCTGCTTCCCTCGCCGAAGGGATTGTAGCCTTCCTTTCCATCGAAACTATTGCTCTTCTCGAGGGGTCTGTAGTCATCTCCTCCATACGGGCCTCTGCCCTCACTAAGGGAACCGTGTCTGCCATTATCTTCCTCGCGGTTGAACGTGCAGTCGTCCACAGAGGGCTCAATGTTGAGGGTGGAGGACACAATCCCTCGGTATCGTGCATCCTCAACCAAACCCTCGTTACTGTGTTGACACAGCGTTGGTGTTTGTGGAACATACTCTTGGTGGTCGTTTGGTCCGTGCTCCATGATCCCGCCACAGCAGAGACGCTTTCTTTCTAAGGTCTCTTGTTTCCCTTTGTGTTATCACTCAAAGCTACTCGCACAAAACTACTTGGTGAACCTGATAGTGAGATGAGATAATATTGCTACTCCTATTAATATATTGAATGCTTGCGTGCAGGTCATTATTTAACTAGGCCTCGCGTACGCTTCTTCACTTGCTTGTTTTGATCGTTGAAAAATATACTAAGAATTTCCGAAGCAAATAATCCAAATATAGTACCTTGAATAGTGAGAAAATCATGCAACGCGGGACGTTGTCATGAAACTTCTTCTGAAAATAACGAGAGGGAGGGCTTTGCTCCCTCTCTCCGTTACAACAGTGCATAGTTAGAGCAGCGAGAGGGTAGGCTTTGCTCCCTCTCTCCGTTACAACAGTGCACAGTTAGAGCAGCGAGAGGGTAGGCTTTGCTCCCTCTCTCCGTT
>SDVV010042819.1:0-10305 GCA_016164225.1 Gammarus roeselii
GAGACATCACGCAGCCTTGTCTCAGTCCCACTTTCACTGTGAACCAATCACTCACCTCGCTCCCCACTCTGACACATGCTCGGCTGTCAGCATAGAAACTCTGCACTGCTTTCAACAGGTGTCCGCCCACTCCATACAAACGCAACACCCTCCACAGCGCTTCCCTATCAATTCTGTCGTATGCCTTCTCCAGATCCATGAAGGCCCAGAACACATCCTTTCCTTTGGCAAGGTACTTCTCACATACCTGTCTCACTGCAAATATCTGATCGGTACACCCTCTACCACTCCTAAAGCCACACTGTTCCTCTCCAATTGCGCAGTCCGTACTGTCTCTAATCCTTTTGATCAGCACTCTCCCGTACAACTTACCAACAACAGACTGGTACTAAGATAATAACCTGACATCAATGCTTTGGTGTGCAAAACACGAATAGTTAATATGAGTTTAATGATCACTTCCATATTGCACCTAGATTGTCTATAGTGGAAGATGACATCTTCACCAACAACCCAAGCGACTTGAACACACAACCCCTTCAAATCATCAGCAATATGAACTAACCACTTCTAAATTGGTAATCCAAATACTCTTTTACATAAATCTGTTGCAAAATAGATGTGTTCCACCTGTACTTTTTGCATTTTATGTGCTAGCAAATATTGGAGACGCATTATATTGATCTCACAATTTTAATTTCAAACAAGTTATTTTGTTAATAGTGTGATGTATGCGTAGCTGCCAGATAATAATTTTAATGTGTAATCCAACCTAATGATCTTGGTTGTCTGCACTTTTGTGTTGAATTTAACTTGCTAATTTGTAAAGTCATTTTTCTGCGCACAACAGCTGCTTAGTTGTGAAGGATGTAGCATGGGTTGTGGTCTGATGAGGTAGCAAGTGGAATATTGGTTACTATTACCATCACTGCCTTGTTTGACCCAGCCGGCTTATGCTTAATGTCGTAAAGCGGTTACATTATGAGAAGTGTGACATCAAGCAATCATTTTCCATTACATAACGTCAATTACTCATGTGTTTTACAAGCTCTTGGACTTCATCGTTGTATTGGTATTAGCTGTCAAAAACTGAATCGAACATCTAACTAAAAATAAGTATCTACTATTCACTTGCTAAGAAGTGCCTTGTTTGAGCAATCAATGCATGGGTTTGAACATCTGTTTAGAGCAACCATGCAGCTATCTCTGAAACATTGACAAATGGTTACGGTTTGTCAGGGTAGCTTATTTTTGTGCAATGCTGGCCTATTGCAATCAGATGGATCTACTATAAAGGTTTTGAAAACCATAAGAAACAATGTCTTGACTTTCAAGGGCTTCATCCATATTCTGATTTGACTGAAGTTTTTTGTTGATGCAACTTTTCTGCATCATCAGAGGTGCTACTATATTACACTTTCATGCACTGGAGCTCGGGAAATGATATATTTGGTTTAAGTAATTGAACAAAAGAGCAATGAAAGATTCACTTAGAATAAATATTCAGAAACTTGCTCAAATTAAAATCTCATGTTGTGACTCACCTTCTTGCACTCCAAAAAGATCTCTTGCCAGCCATTTTTTTCTAAAGAGAAAAAAGGCACAGAAGCAATGTGTGTGCTCAACTAACTTTTCCTGCCAAGGAATTCTTGAGCTGGAGAAAACTGCAGTAGACACAATTTTGATCTGACTGCATCCTGCCAGAAACAGGGCAGACATGAGGCTAATGTACCTCTGATGGACATGGGAGTTATTCAATGGCTGCTTGTATATTATGCAATTCATAAAATAAATAAAATTGGATGGTATTGCAAATATTACTGTCCAGATTATTAACAATGTTGGCTTTTATTTTTGGATTGCCAGTGTTTTCTTTTAGCATGAACCATTTCATTGAGCATTGTGTTGTTTTGCTTTATATATTACATATTTGTTTACTAATTATAGATTTTTCAACCCTTTCCATTTGCCTGATTTTTACTTGTAACTGCACACAATTGTAATGCTTTCTTGATATATGTTCACAACTATTTATGTTTATGTATATGCCAGAATGCTTTGTTTATTGTTGCATGATCTAGAAGTTGACTTCTTGTTGTTTGAATGATTGCCTCAATTTACTTCTTGTTTTCTAGTTTTTAGCATATATTTCTACAGTTCACTTTTATTCTTTACCATGTAGGTATTGCAAAAAAAAATCAAAACATGACAGTCTTGAGTTTTGTTGTGTCCCTTGCCTCTTTCACTTTACAAATGCATAACTTATGCAACCAACTCTATTTTCCTGTCCATTTATTCATAAGAGTTGAAATACAATGTCTGATTTGATGCATTTTTGTATCTGTGTGTGTTGATTGGTCAGGCGTTAATCAATTGACAAGCAAAGGTGCTCTCAACTAATAATGTTTATAATTTATATTTATTTACATGAAATATCTTGAAATAGCTGCAATTGTGTTCTATAGTGTTGAAATATGAAATTTAAACTGATAGGTTATATTTATTATCTCAGTGATGGTTTAGTGACCACTCTATCTAGCCACTTGCAAAGATGGATCAGCTGTGTATATGTGATATAAATTAAAATTATATTCATGCAGAAAAAGACCCCAGGCCGAACCCCCCCAAAAAAGGAGCAAATGACTGCATGAGGCACTTCCTACACCTCTTGCACTCACACGAGCTATTTACCAAACTTTGAATGGGTTTGACAAACTCACTACATCAGGTGTAGTTGGTTTACCACACTCACATCAGGTGAAGTTAGTTTGCCACACACTATAAAAGATTTAGTTAGTTTGCCACACTCGCTACATCAGGTGTAGCCAGAAATGAACATGATCGTGATCTCAAGGATCCCTTTCAAATTGACAATCAACCTGAACTGTTTTACTGGGCAAATGAGTCGTTATGACTCGAGATCAAAAGATGTATTTTATTGTAAAATGAGTATTCATTAACTACATTCTCCAAAACTCTGAGCATGTATATTCCTATCACCACAGCATCAATAAATTCTCTTCTTGGACAATTCAAGATTTACAAAATTTCTGTAGAATTTCTCACATGTACATATAAGCTTTGTCTGAGTATAAATTTGACAAGATTAGATAAATGCAGTGAAATTGACCTAAAGACAAGTAATTTATTAAAAGAAATGAAGTTTTCAAAGTTGTCATTTGTCAAATGCCAGATTTCAGCAGATGATGTTGGCCCACTTGGGCACTTGCTTAACACAGTGAATGCGTAGGGTCATGAAATATGGCTGCAAAATCATGCTGTACACATCAGAGAGTGATCAATTCCAAACTAACATTTTTCATGCAGGATAATGTGCCTTGTCTTGCAGCTAATTTTATTGAGTCCTTCACTTGTTTTGAACTGGCCTGCACCAAGTTGGAACCTTTATCCCCTAAAAAATGTACAAAAGCCACTTATAGGTCTATAGCAAGAGATCCAAAACTATTTCAGGAAAATGTGAGACTCTTTAAGACTAATGGAGCCAGATTTCTATGTAACCGTGTTTTCATTAAATCATTTTTAACTTTTTGTTAATGCTAATAGTATATTTGTTACTGAAGTTCATGTGTCAGATATATGGTAGCATTGATAAGGAACAGTATGGCTTTAAAAGTGGTAGTAAGATGAGTCTGTACCTTGTGTTGGGAAAGATGTGTTGAGGGCTTTCATAGATCAGGCAAAGTCTTACTATCCTTGATGTGGTTTGGCGAGTGCTGTGTTTGAATGGAGTAGGCATAGATTTGTTGAAACCATCCAGAGTTTCTATGTTGGCAAAAGAGCGTGCGTCAAAGTAGGGAGCAAGGTTAGTGCTTAGTTCCCAGGGAAAGTAGAACTGAGATAAGGTTGCATATGTCTTCCTCACTCCTGAGTTGCTATGGATGTAGTGATCAGAGAGGTGAAGGCAAGTGTATTGGGTCGAGGTTCAAAGTTGTTGGGAGCCATTGAGCTAAGCTGGCAGTTGAATCAGTTACTGTTTGAGGATTTGTCGCTGTTGGCTGATTCAGAGGAAAAGTTGTGTAGACTAGTGTGGCAGTTTTGTTGAGTGTTTGAGGGGGTAAGTGGATGTGAGTAAAAGTAAAGTAACGAGATGTTTGAGGAATGACTGCCAGCAAAATCAGGGTCCACTTGAATTGAAAGTTATTGGAGGAAGTTTTTGTTTCCAGTTGAGAGGCAGCTAAGAGAGGGTTGCATAAGGGAGTAGTTGTCTCAACAATGTTATTTGTGCTGAATGTTTTTGAGTCCATGTTTGAGAGGCATTGGTGGAGTGACGTTGAGGGATATAATCAAAGATGGCGTTTAAATTAGAAAGGGGATGGCGAGGGAGTTGAACAGCAAAGTAGATTCGTGTGTGCTGAGGTGGTCCAAACATATCATAAGGATTGATGATAGAAGATTGGGGAAAAGGGTGCTCAAAGCAGGTTTAAGTGGGCGTAAGTCAAATGAAAAACTGAAGTTTATTTGGATGGCATGAAGCAAGCTTGAGGGAGGAGATATTTCAGAGAGTGGGCAATGGATAGACGTGAGTGAAGATTCATTGTGAATAATTGAGTTCTCACGCGGCCCTGGTTCATTTTCCTTACCTTAGTGTTGTCGTTGCTGCCTAGCAACCACCACCAGCGGCGGAGCCCAGTTACCCACCGAACTGTGAATGTTGAGAACGTTACGATCGGTGCCGTGCTCTACATTAGACCTATACTCCTGAGAGAATTGATGCGGTCTCGCCGATGCTCCCACAGATCCTGCCCCGACGTGATTTTATGATTGAACCTGTCGTGTCCAATGGTTGGGCTTGACGTTGTGCCTTGCTATAACGGCCCCACAGTCTATGTTGGTGTAACTGCATGGCCGTGTGTTCCGCCATCCCTGAGCAACCCCAAACGCTCCACGCTCACTTCCGGCGGGCGACTGTGTGTAGGACTGGGCTGGTTCTAGTCAGTGCAAGAGCTGTAAAGCATGTGTGTATCTTTTAATGCATGAATGTGTTGTTGTCTGTAGGTTGAGGAAGGGTAGTCTGAAGGCTGACAATGTGTGCTGCCAGCGTGTTATATGTTTTGGTGGGTTTGATGAGGGTTTCATAGGTAGTAGTAGGAATGGACTGTGTTCACAATTGTGTCCTGCTCATATCAAGATATTACCTATGTTTCTGGGGCAAGAGATGTCAAAACAGCATTTAGAATAAAGGCTCCACATAAAATGTTTCTTATGGTACTTGAGACAGTATACAACATAATTCATATGTTTCATTTAAATAAAGTTACGTTACCAATGGTATTCAATAATTTGAACATTTCGAGAAAGATACTCCTGCTAACTCGTTGAACACTTTCATGTTTTCTCAACATTACCTGTCGTTACATAATGTCTACATTTAGAAAGCATTTTGTATGCTGCGAATTTTGGCAACCTTGGATTAGAAAAAATTGATGATGTGGTGCTCGGGAAACTGATGTTCATTTGTTTTTGCAAGTGTGACCTACAGTTTAGAAGTTTTCAATGCCACCTACTCAGAATATTGTTTATGAATTTGAAAATCTAATTTTTTCTACGCCCTAAAGATTTCTTTAAATCTGATCTTGTCCATCTTGAAGTGCTAACGAAAAGTAATGTTTTAGCTCAACTGAAACGATTCAACAACATGACTATTTGGTACAGACAGAATTACACACTTTACTGCATCTGCCCTCATTTGCCAGTGGCTGCACAGCCCCAACCTTCACTAACCTTTCCATGGCGCTGGTATTGCCCCTAGAGCGTACTGGAGCTACCAGAGCTGGAGGACTACATCAGCCGACCACAGCAGAAGGTGCAGGCCATCAGCTTGGACGGGGCCACGCTGGCCTGGCCCACCACACTCTCTTCCCAGAAAAATAAGAAACATGGCCGTCGGTTAGTTACTTTGTTGAATTTTGGGCGTTGGTCCATTCTCACCTTTGCTTGGTTACCTCCTAGACAGATATATTTGGGTGAATAAAGGCTGTGCATTTTGCCTGTAGCTATAGTATTGCATTGAAATAATTTGTTCAGAATATTTATTCAATAATTTTACCCTAGAAGAAAATGAGAACAACACTTATGATTACACTATTGGTAATAGATCAGTGAAAGCATCTGCATCAGGTTTCTGTGTATGTTAAAAATAGAGCTTAGAAATGGTTGGTCTGCATATTTGGATGTGACTGCACAAATTATTTTTCTTCACTCAAGATCACTGGTAATTTTTTTTTGTTAATGGTGCAGATAAAAGATGCATACATATGTCAGGTGAGCTCTGTTATCCTTTCACACTTCAATCTATTTTCAAATGGTCCAAAAGTGACCATAAGTAAGATCAAGTGCCTGTATTGCTAATCTGATGCAAGCCTTCCTGTTATATCCAGAGAAGTCCTTCACTTATGCAGTCTTCATTTGAGATAAAGCACCGTTCACTAGAAACATCCAGTAAATGCGGTGGTTCTCTGTTAACTGTCATCAACAAATCTCTCAATCAGTTGACAAATTGGGTTAATGTTGCTATAAATTCTAGTGACTGTTTCCAGATGATACCATACGCCTGTACGATTGTTCAATGACCAGGGTAACCCTAATCCGGTTAATCTATTCAATGACCAGGAATTCCTATATTAGTTCTCCAAGCTCAATGCATATTGGGTATATTCTTAATTTGGATGCAACACTCAAGGATATTCTGCTAGTACTGTAATTGACTCTCTGCCCTAGCTCGGGGACATTATTTTACACTCTGAAATTGTTTTTTCAGCAGAATGGTTGGCGTCATATATGTCAAATGGGTTCCAGACCCTTGTTCCATAAAAGTGTGTTTGCCTTTTTATCTGTCTGTTGTTATGCTTGTACAAACATCAACACTTGTTGGACAGTTAGTTTTAAATCATGTCTAATCTTTCCTTTTACAGTTTATTGTTATCGTGGCATGTCACATTTCATTTATAAGCATTGTTGCAGTAGCTGCTTTGATGAAACAAAGAATTTGCCTATATTAAAAAATTGTACTTTTTATCCACAATTTCCTGGATCACTATTTTTTTTCAATCACACATCAAACAGTTTTAAAGAATCATAAAGTATAGTAGTTACATCATGGATTTTTTCTCATAAGCTACCCTGATTGGATAAAAATTATGATCTCACTCACCCCTGCACCATCTGTTGCTATGCTTGTGTCAGCATTTCAAAACTTGCTAATGCAAGTTGGCTTCAACTCCCAAGACATAGCCCTATTATGCTTGTGTAAAATCAATTATATCTAGTTTGCTCCAAAAAATCGTGTGAAGGTATGAGTGAGCAATTTAGCTACTTGCGGAGAAGTTATTATAAAGAATTCGACCTTAAATCTTAATCATAATATAGAGATGTCAATAAATTATGTTCATTTTCTTTGCAATTAGCAGCTACTAAAAGTACACACTAGAAAACCTTGTCACTCTAATCTACTAGAAGCAAACCCGTTTTTTGGGGTTCCATGTACCCATTTTTGTAAACCTTGCTTGTCTTGCTATCTGAACAAAAGCAGTTTGAAGTCAGATATGTATTGACCCATGAAACAAACTTTCCATGTTCATAGTGAGTCACCTCGAGTTGCTTGTAATGTGTTCTTGGTGTCAGGAAAAGCAGCGGGCTGTCCCCAGCGGAGCAGATGCTGCTGAGCGCCGCCAAGGAGAGGTGGACGCCCGTACTGTGGGACATTACGTTGTCTATCACCAAGGTGAGGTCGTGAATGTGATGTTGTCAGTCAACCCGCACAACTAGAGCAAGAAGGTCAGTAGATTGCCCAATTAATCTGTGCTGAGCAGTCTGAGCTATGTTGACCTGGTTTCCCTACTAGTTGAATCCAATGTTGTTATTGATTGATTGATGAGAGAACTTTTTTTTGACACTAAGTCCATTAGAAATTGTTTTCACACCAGGACTTGAAAGTCTCATCAACTCTTTTCTTTGCTTTCACCACATCCGTGCTACTGCAGGGAAAGCTGGTTGCTTGACCAAAATCTTCCTGAGGTGCACGGTCTGTCAGTCGCCAGGGATCATATTATCTCTTTGAGGCACATGAACGAAGAGGATTTGCCACGAGCTGGGGAGGGATGCCCCCTCCCTTTTATCTAAGTTATTTATACCATCGCATCAGTCTAAGCCCTTTTCACGTTCCCCCACCTAACGCACATGGTGACGCTTCTTCTTGCCCGCATGTATGCCTATAATGCGATTATGCCTCTTGTGTTTAGAGAGCAGCCTACCTGAGTGACAGTCACCTGTTTGAATCAGGACAGAGGAGGTGTAGGAAGAGGGTCATTGGCCTTGAAGAATTGCTGTTCTTAATATTTGTCGAAGCACACTTCTCACCTTGCAACTGCTGAAATTAGACTGCATCCATGTCTAGGCAGACGATCAATTACGCCATGCTATTTCAATGCTGGTGCAACAGCGGAGGGGCCCAATGATGCAGGTTAAGCATTTTCGCATTTCCGTGCCAATTGATAACATTTTCATATAACTAAAAAATTTGCACAAGTTGGGTAATTTTTTTATTTGAATTAATATTTATGGAGTTGAGGTAAATGTATAATCGATAAAGCTGGTAAGGAGCCATCCAAGTCAATTGGCGGGTGTATGAGGCCACCGGAGTTGTTGCAGAGGTCGGTTCAACCATCTGTCACCCAGCCCTCCGGCGAACACCGGATCCAGTGGTGGGCAAGAACAAATCACCCACGGAGTGGAGCTAGCAATTCTTCTGGTGTGCCTAAAACAACGACCCCCAAAGCAACCAATTCAAACTCCCAGATGTTTCCACCGTCAGAAAACCTTACTTCAGCCGGTGATGACTGAAGCGATCGCATCATGAGGCTGACAGCAAGCGTGCGTTAACTGCCAGATAAGCTGAGCTGGAAACTGAAAGCAGCACTGCAGCCTCCAGAACTATTTACGAACCTCACGCAAAACTAAAAAAAAATGTCTGAATTATGATCCTTCGAACAAACAAATTCATCACGAACCGACAAGGCTCTTTCTTTATGCAACCTTTTTCTACGACTGTTCCTTTTTATTTTTTCCTTTTTTTGTGTTCTCATGCGTGAAAATAACTACACCTAGTGTAGATCTCATGTATGGGATCCCCGTTTTCTGTCTCTTCTTCATCTTTCCCCTCAGCAGGTGTTGGAGCGCGTAGCCCGCACCTTAAGGACTACTGCGGATCCTTGAGGCTCTGAAGCAGGGTAGGTAGTGTGTTATTCCTCCTTACTGCCATCCGGGGAGTCCTGGGACCATATGGCCTCGGCACCTTAGGAGTTCCTGTACCTCCTGTGGCACCCGTACATACCATAGACGTTCGCCGCGTAAAGGACTTAGACTTTGCGCAGTAGTAAACCTCGACTCGAACATTGAAAATGAAGAAAAACAAAGACTAACTTGATGCTGCATTGTTTGCTGGTTTGACATTCGACGCCAGAAGGACGATGACTCCAGCGCGCTAGAAAGCCTCGTCACTCTAATCTAATCTACAGACGGGATGATGCCCAGTCATGCCCACCCGAAGAACCCCGGTGCTTTAACTGATAGAAAAACGGTCATCCTACGAGACGCAAAAACTGCTCCCAGGACAAAACAGTCATATTTCTCCAATTCCACGAAGGCTGAAAGGTCGACCTACAAAAGGCCCCAACCTCGATGCACCTCCTCTCAGGAAAAAGGATTGACACCATTCCCTTCCTTATAACGCTCACAGATAACTGTGCAAGCAATTAGGCTCCACCAATAAATCCATTCACTATGATGTAATCACTCTAAACAACAACTAGGAGGTAATGAGGGCTCTACAAACAATTGCCCATGTTGACAGTAACAGTTGAGTTACGTCCCTCCTGCAATCACCCCTTGCAGCTGGCTGGCCTAGAGATTACGAGTTACGCGCGCTCATGCGCACGCGCGCGCACGCGCGCGCATGCGCACGCGCGCGCATGCGCACGCGCACACATATACACACATACACACACATATACACACATACACACACATACACACACATATACACGCACATATACACGCACATATACACGCACATATACACGCACATATACACGCACATATACACGCACATATACACGCACATATACACACATATACACACATATACACACACATATACACACACATATACACACACATATACACACATACACACACATATACACACACATATACACACACATATACACACACATATACACACACATATACACACACATATACACACACATACACACACACATACACACA
>SDVV010042820.1:0-10305 GCA_016164225.1 Gammarus roeselii
TGTTCTTATCGTTGTCGTGCTTCCGTACCGTAGGTGAATGTGCGTGATGCATGTCTGTTCTTATCGTTGTCGTGCTTCCGTACCGTAGGTGAATGTGCGTGATGCATGTCTGTTCTTATCGTTGTCGTGCTTCCGTACCGTAGGTGAATATGCTTGATGCATGTCTGTTCTTATCGTTGTCGTGCTTCCGTACCGTAGGTGAATGTGCTTGATGCATGTCTGTTCTTATCGTTGTCGTGCTTCCGTACCGTAGGTGGATGTGCTTGATGCATATCTGTTCATAGCGTTGTCGTGCTTCCTTACCGTTGGTGAATGTGCTTGATGCATGTCTGTTCTTATCGTTGTCGTGCGGCAGGTACCACTCGGCCTCCTTGCCTTGCCTGATCAGGTCCTTATATTTGAACACTGAAAAAGGAGAGCAGTAGGGTAGTAAAAGAGTACGTCATCAGGGCAGGCAAGGGGTAGAGCCTAAAGTCCTCATATCTGGGCGGCCAAGGAGAAGTACTTTAGGTCGTTTCATCCTTGCAGGCAAGGGTTAGGTAGGCATCAGGCAGCCTTAGGGTGGATCATCAGGGAGGGCTAAAGAATAAAGCATCATGGCAGCCTTATGGGGGACAATCAGGAAGGGCTAAAGAATAAGGCATCATGGCAGCCTTAGGGTGGGCCATCAGGGAAAGCTAAAGAATGAGGCATCATAGCAGCCTTAGGGTCGACCATCAGGGAGAGCTAAAGAATAAGGCATCATGGCAGCCTTAGGGTGGACCATCAGGGAGAGCTAAAGAATAAGGCATCATGGCAGCCTTAGGGTGGACCATCAGGGAGGACTAGAGAATAAGGCATCATGGCAGCCTTAGGGTTAACCATCAGGGAGGGCTAAAGAATAAGGCATCATGACAGCCTTATGGGGGATAATCATGAAAGGCTAAAAAATAAGGCAACATGGCAGCCTTATGGTGGACCATCAGGAAGGGCTAAAGAATAAAACATCATGGCAGCCTTAGGGTGGACCATCAAAAAGGGCTAAAGAATAAAGTATCATGACAGCCTTATGGGGGACAATCAGGAAGGGCTAAAGAATCAAGCATCATGGCAGCCTTAGGGTGGACCATCAGGGGGGGCTGAAGAATAAAACACCATGGCAGCCTTAGGGTTGAGCATCAGGTAGCCACGGGGTAGGGCAGCAGGCAGCCACGGAGTGAGGCAACAAGGCAGAACGAGAGTAGGGCATCAGAGCAGCAAGAGAGTAGGCAGCAAGAGGGTAGGCAGCAAGAGGGTAGGCAGCAAGAGGGTAGGGCATCAGGGCAGCAAGAGGGTAGGGCGTCAGAGCAGCGAGAGGGCAAGGCATCATGGCAGCAAGAAAGTAGGGCATCAAAGCAGCAAGAGGGTAGGGCATCAGGGCAGCAAGAGGGTAGGGCATCAGAGCAGCAAGAGGGTAGGGCATCAGGGCAGCTAGAGGGTAGGAGGGCATCATGGTTTACGAGGCTGGCAGCTTTGATCAGCTCCCGGTAAAGTTTGTTAAGGGTGACGTAGATGGGCGCCGACCCTCATGCGAGTGCCAATTTAGTCTATATAATGAAGGATTTAAAAATACCGCGTATTGATGTTTGCCGGTGCATACGTCTTTATCGTTCATAATAGTCAACCCTTCTGCAATGGCTAATATCACATTGAACGATGTATGTTCTTGTCTTAAGAAATATTCAGCATTGATGCTTATCGATTCATGCATCATTATCAATAATAATTATTATTATAATAATAATAATAATAATAAAAGTAATAATAGTAATAATAATCAAGCCTTCTACGATGGCCATTTTCTTGGCACGTTGAACGGGTTATTTTCTAGATTTTGAAAATACCGTTTGCCGGCCCATTGAATTTCATGATGGACCGAGCAGGGTTTTCCTCTCCGTTGTTGTATCGCTGTTACTCCCATCAAAGCTGGTTACGGTACTGTATCTAAATACAGCATCTAAATAATTAGTTCAATTGTGAAAGGGGGATGGAAACCCAGTAATTGGGAAAGCTTCTCCGCATAGTATTCCACCCAACACTCGCACTGATATCAGTATCAATAGCAGAAGTGCCCCTGCGGCAGAGCGTTCTAATTGAAGAAGTGATACTAATTGCTAACTGCTAATGATTAGAACAATAACGATGGTTGTTCCAATAACACAAGTGCTGCCTGTGTCATAGGATTTGGCTTTTGTTACTGTTAAAAAAATTCTGTCTAACGTACGTAACTGAAAATCGAAGTGTCTCCTGAAACTTGCACAGAGCTACACTCGTTGTCGAGGGGAAGCCTTTAGTATCACAGTCATTCTCGTGAAGAATGTAGTGTTGTTATCATTCTCATTAGTCTGGGTCTTAGTTGTTTTCTTAATCTACACAGTCGCACACTTTGAAGGCACCAGGATCGCAGTCGTTTTCATGAAGCCTACCGAGTTGCAGTCTTTCTTATTTAACCTGTAGAGTTTTCATCCTTCTCATAAGTGAGGGGATTTGTTATTTTCATAAGCTTCAGAGTAGCACCCTTTGAAGACAACAGGATCGTAGTCGTTCCCATGAAGCATGCAGGGTCGAACTAGTTCACTTGAGCCTGCAGGGTTGCAGTCATTCTCATGCAACAAGCCTGTAGATTCGTTGTCGTTCTCATGAAGCCTGCAGGGGCGTAGTCGTTCCCACGAATCCAGCATTGCCGTACTCGTTTTCACTGGTGGATTTTTACCGATCTCGTGAACTCTTCCCAGACGCAGCTAATCTCATGCAAGGGGTAGGCAAGGTTGTAGTCTTTCTCACGAAGCCTGTCCTAAGCGGTAGTCGTAACTGTTCCTCCTCCGTTGCAGGTGCTGCAGAACATGGTGCACTGCGCCGACTTGAGCAACCCCACTAAGCCTCTGGACCTTTACAAGCGCTGGGTGGCCTCCATCATGGAAGAGTTCTTCAAACAGGGCGACAGAGAGAGAGAAATGGGTTTCGACATCTCACCCATGTGCGATAGACATTCTGCCACTATTGAGAAGTCACAGGTAATAAGCTGAACTGAAGTCACAGGTAATGAAATCACAGGTAATGGGCTGAACTAACGTTGTGAAGTTACCTCCTGGTGGCGATCATCGCTATCGTGACCTGAAGTTAGATACTTACATACTCTTATAAATTTGAAACGGAAATGCAGCTACTTGACGTTTTCCACCAATTTTGGTTGCCTCTCATGCCGTATTCTGTCTATCAGGTGGGCTTCATTGACTACATCGTTCACCCGCTTTGGGAGACATGGGCCGACTTGGTTCACCCGGACGCCCAAGACATCCTAGACACTCTTGAGGAGAACCGCGACTGGTACCAGCAGATGATTCCCATCAGCCCTTCCTCATCCTCCAACGACCTTCAAGAGGAGGACCAACCCGGTGGCACCTCCGAGGATCAAGACGACGACGATGGGGAACTCTGCGCGGCGGCGGAGAGAATCCAGATCCACTTCACTCACGACGAAGAGACGGAGGGTAGTGGGGGAGAGACTAGTGGAGTTGGCGGCTCGAGTGGGTATAGTGGGGTGGGAGGACCCGCCGGGGAGGGTAACCCACTGGTTTCCTCCTCAACAGGGGAGGAGAAAGATCTTGAAGAACCTCCTGATGTCCAAACCAAAGATGAAGACAGTGGGATCTGACCTTCCACGGCCTTCGCTATTACTGGTTATTGTACACGGGTGAGAAGGAAATTACTCCGGTGGTTCCACGTCAGTAACCATCGCAGTAGTGCTACTTGCAGTCAAGGTGATGCTAGTTGTACTAATGTTAGTAGTAGTTGTAGTGGTAGTGCTGGTGGTGGTTGCGGCGAACAAGTTCATATTATAGGAAATACAGGGATTGCTGATAATCAGCAAGAAAAATCAAGAAGTAACGTTGAAAGGTCTAGCCCTAGAGGCAGCGGCACCGCTTCGGAAGGTTGTACAGAAAGGCCCTCATCGACTAATAGATTTCGCATCGCTGATAAGATGTGGGATAGAACAAGCTATCGATTTTGTAACTCTTCCAGCAAGAGTGTTGATAAGTCTCCTGGTAGCCAAAGTAGCAGCGACGAGAGAAGCGGGGGCATGGTCAACAGAACCGGTAACAATTATCTTAGTAGTCAGAGATCGAGTATTTTTCTCTGTAGTAACAATAATAAAAATGGCAATAACAATGATGCATGAGATTCGTTGGAACCGTCGCTCCATGAGATCCGTTGGAAACGGCGCTCCATGAGATCCGTTGGAACCGTCGCTCCATGAGATCCGTTGGAAACGGCGCTCCATGAGATCCGTTGGAAACGGCGCTCCATGAGATCCGTTGGAAACGGCGCTCCATGAGATCCGTTGGAAACGGCGCTCCATGAGATCCGTTGGAAACGTCGCTCCATGAGATCCGTTGGAAACGTCGCTCCATGAGATCCACTGGAAACGTCGCTCCATGAGATCCGTTGAAAACGTCGCTCCATGAGATCCGTTGGAAACATCGCTTCATGTGATCTGTTGGAAACGTCGGTCCATGAGATCCGTTGGAAACGTCGCTCCATGAGATCCGTTGGAAACGCCGCTGCAATAACATAAACTGGCCAAATTTACCAAATTGACCGTGTGGACGAGCACCATTTTATATTGACTTTTTTTAATAAACTTTTAATACACTCGCATAACGTTATTAGAAATATTTCCAACAAAGCTAGAAGGCGAAAGTTCAATCTAGTTCACTTTATTACGAAAGGTCGTACGTCTCGAAACGTTATATACTTCAGTTGAATATCTACCACCCTACCTAATATGCACAGTATTTTTGTAAAGAAATCTTTTAAACTCAGTTACCTATAGTCTGAACAAAGTACAGCTTAACCCAAGTTCCATGTGTGGAACTTCGTGCTGGTGAGGCTGCAGGCTTCTCACTCATTGCGCTTGGAATGAGCTAAGCAACTAGGATAGTTAACAGGTTGATTCTTGAACATTTTATCTGCAACCCTTAGCAGTTGAAGAATAGTGTTGTATTGACTACAATTTATTGAAATATCTGCCTTAGAAGTTCTTGTTGTACTAACCCTGTCCTTTTATCATCACCTCAAGCACAAGGGTTATTTAAAATGATGTGCATCTAAGGATAGGTTTGCACATCAGTCACTTTTTGCTGCCTAGCCAAGCCATCTTTTTTACGGATATCTACTGACAACAAAAGATGACCTCATCTAATACGGTGTATGCCATCTTTTAGTAGCTCTTCATACTTCCTAACCTAGTGTTAGCTCTTTAGAATTTAACCAAGACGTGGCCAATTCCTGCGCGATGGGTATTGCGTCTGCGTCCTGGAACGGGACTGAACTTTATCCAAAGTTGATAGATCTAATTTCAACGTGTGATAACAATTGTATTATTCTAACCTGATTGATGATGTTACTACATTTAGGTGCGTATGTATTCAACATGAGATTCCGGTAGACCTCACCATGTGCAGAGAACTCTCCATGCAAGTGGTTTGCGAGAATGCTCGGGATGATGATAGTCTTAGCAGCCGTAAACGCTGATGACTGCTCTGAGCCACAGACTCCAGAATAATGAGGTTGTGTCAATAGTCCAGGTCAGGTCAGCAAAGCAGGTGTGGAACTCGTTACGACTCTGCATTCAACGATCTTTTTTTACCTGATGACGCGTTTGTGTTTTCTGTCTCAGGAATATTCCAAATAACATTTTCCTCTAACTGAAAAGGACTTCAATTAATTTCACACGAAGATTTGTTTGATCCAATTTGAACGTTGTGCATACGTTTTCCTGCTCTTTGTTTCCAAATTTCAATCTCGAGTGGCTGAAATGTTCGATTCGTTGAAATGTCAATAATCTTGGCGAAATCCTGTCCAGCTATTCTTCTATTAACGTGCTCGGTGTACAAGTACTTGTTAGATCGAATAATCAATTGATAGTATTTGTATGGATTCATTTCGTTCGTTGGAAGATTGTAAGATGAGTACTTTTGTGAATGGATTTACGATAAAGAGGTCATTCTGGAAGGAGTTTCTTGAAGGTCACTTGGTGGAAGGGTTCGACTCACAATGTACCTAGTGTTTGTATTCGATGTCTCCATAGATACATAGGAAACATAACTAATAACTGGCTTTAGGTCGAATATGTGCATATGTAGAGCCTGTATAAGCTTTACAAGCAAATGTTAGCGTCTTTAGACCTATATACATATATATAAATATATCTATGTATAATAACTTAGGGCAGAAATCAATGGTGTTACATGAGCAGAGCTTTGGATTATGGTGTATACGAAATATTCACAGCCAGTTGTGACGCCGCACGGCTACCGTTCACCTGTGAGCAGAGTTGGGCAAAATACTGTATTTAATTACTATTTTTTATTACTTTTGGCCAAGGTTATCCCCTGAAAACAGAAAAAGTATTTTGAAGGCGTATCTAGGTACAGTTTCGTGCCCAAAAGTGATTGTTAAGCCCAGGCCGGCCACAGTCTGTGACGTCAGAACCTACGGGGTCGTATTTGTTCATTAGTCAAAGTTTAAACTATCCTCATGTACGGACAAAATGGCCTCCTTCGTCTTTACTCTTCATTGTTTTGTATATATGTTGGAAAAAAATGGCGTTTATTGACCATGAACCATCATCTCTTTTTGTTGCTCAGTCTCCGTATTAAGTGCGCCTCGTCATTCATACTCATGCCAGTAGAACTGCCTCATTCTTATACTAGAGCGCAGACTTGATATTTTGAGACAAAGGTTCAATTATTGTCATTATTTGTTGCTTCTCTTTACCTGCAACATGAAATACTACCTCGAACAACGCCTTAGTTCAACACAGCCAACAAACGTGTATTTAATACTCTAGGCTCCGCACTTTATACTGCTCACAATTTACCAACAACTCTTACATAACAGTCACCACACAGTCCATGATGTACCAGTATTGGATACCTGCCTAAGGGAGCTTTTTAAACTGTTGTGACTCTCCTTCTTGTAAACAATGCCCACAACGGGTTTTCCGGTCTTCTCCGATTCTCTGACAACTTAAACCCCTCAAGAGAGTATACAAAGGCGGACGCGTTAGCTCAACTGAATATGAGCCACTTGATCTAATCTAATCTATTCCTTAACAAGGACATTGTGTAAAGATTCAACAAGCTAAAGGCTAATCGTGTGTACTATCCATGTAGCCGTGCCCACAAGACGTTGCAGTACTAACAGTTGTTGCACTGTACAATTAGCAGGTGTATTGTACAAATGGCCTATAAATTGCAAACAAAGCTGGTGTACATTTTTGGTACATATAAGTATTCTGCTGTACTAATAACAAGTGCACTGCTCGGGTGAAGACACAGTGTACAGTGCACTCTGTGCAAAGTGCACGACCGGCAAGTATCCACACCATACTCGCTGTCATATTTACTTATTCTGAGCCGTCGTCAGCAGTCGGTGTGAACTACAGTCAGCTGAAGAAGTATTGATGCCAGCATTACGACAAGCGCTATAACGGCCAATAGCGACTACTCCTCAACAGTGAGTGTCTTTTGAAACTCCAATGCAGGCTTTGGAAGTACGGGGAGGCAACAGCTGGGCGAGGATGGTCGTCGTCCCTAACCAGTCTTATGACTAGCAGTAAAGTCATCACACTGGCGGTAACGTTATCCGACTAACTCTAACGTCATCAGACTAACTGTAACGTCGTCAGACTAACTCTAACGTCATCAGATTAATAGTAACGTCATCAGACTGACGGTAATGTCATCATACTAATAGTAACGTCATCAGACTAGCTGTAACGTCATCAAACTAACGATAACGTCAGCAGACTAATGGTAACTTAATCAAACAACAAACGGTAACGACATCAAACTGACAGTAACGTCATCAGACTAGCTGTAACGTCGTCAGACTAATGGAAATGTCATCAGACTAACGTTACTGTTCTAATACTAACGCCAACGCTATTGGATTGACGGTAGCGTCTTTAGAAGCCGCCACTTGATCGGTGCTGTTATTGGTACCTAAGAGACCGTGGCCGTATTCACACCGAAGATGTTCGGTTTCCTTGATCCTGAGCAGTGGAGGTCACGTCGACTCGAGAAGTAATTAGTAATTTTATTTATTATTGCGAGGCGGTTATTCGCTCAGTAGGTGATCGGTATTCTTATTAACATGCACTGTACATATATATAACTATGGTGAATGAAATCATCCAATCCGGTCACTATTTATCTTCTTTTATAAATAGATATTATTGTACAGATTATGTATCTACTTTATTTAGTGAAATGTATTAAAATTTACCAGAAATGGACGTGTAAATAGAGAGAAAACGTGAATAGAATATACATACCTGTGTCAATTTCTGGAGGAAACAGGCCGATGAAACGTAACTAATCATTAGGACTAGTTAATTATATCTATACCTAATCGAAGGGAACATTGGACAGAGTAACAAACTAACCAACTCACTTTGAAGTATTCTAACGTGTCATTTTACATTCATATAATACAGGTATAAACTATTTTTTATACATTAGCGTCCAGATGAAAAAAATTGTTTTTCCTACGTTAGTTTTCATGGCCTTACTTCTTTGCCATGTGCTGTGTCTAACTTCTTTGCCGTGTGCTATGTCTAACTTCTTTGCCGTGTGCTATGTCTAACTTCTTTGCCGTGTGCTATGTCTAACTTCTTAGCCGTGTGCTATGTCTAACTTCTTTGCCGTGTGCTATGTCTAACTTCTTTGCCGTGTGCTATGTCTAACTTCTTTGCCGCGTGCTATGTTGTACGCCAAATCTTGCTTGGCGGCACTAAATTCAGGCGATAAATGAGATTGCAGTATTTTTTTTAGCCTGAGTGAACTACAGAAGGTGGATTCAAGCAAGAGAACAAGATTGTCAATTTAATGGTCCATTTTGATTTAAACCTGCGTAGCAAATCTTAAAAATGAGTCGTAGCTCGTCACCTGCTAGATACAGCGCAATGCGACTGTCATCATACCTGCAGTCTTCTCGTGCTCGTTACCGTGAGAACCACTTCCAACGGTAGCACTGATAACTGTAAACCAGCGCATCTTTATTACGAAGAGAACCATTAAATTAAATGATGGTTTAGCGATCTATAAAGTCATTTGAGAAGTTCCAGGCAATTCGATTATTAACACGGCAGACCATATTTTTGGAGGGCATAAATATAGTCATTATTGATTGTGCCCTATTATTGAAGTTTTGGAAAAGCATTGCGTTCTGAATTGTTTGAACTTATCAAGGCAGTTATTACTGCTTTCTCACTTTACCCG
This sequence comes from Gammarus roeselii, assembly GCA_016164225.1. Lineage (NCBI taxonomy): Eukaryota > Metazoa > Arthropoda > Malacostraca > Amphipoda > Gammaridae > Gammarus > Gammarus roeselii. The sequence goes on from SDVV010042820.1 coordinate 9,306, forward strand.
ACCTGGTTTTTATAATACTTGATAAAATGTTACGAAGCTGTTCAAAAGAATTATAAAGTTTTTCTTACGATCGAAAGATAATACTTGAAATCCTGTTTCCAGAGATATCTAAACACATTTATATAAACCTAAAATTTACTAGTTCCTCCTATACGATTGAGAGGAAGTTATACTTATGATAACTAGGTAAGATTTCCAGAGTTATAAAAGGACATTTATCAATCCCGGCCGGGACCACTTATCTCTCTGCTAATGCACTGGGCTGGTGAGCTGAAACCTCGCTCACTCTAATCTAATTTGGTGAGCTGCTTCAAGACCATCACTAGCGGGCTGGTATCGCTCTATTGCCTGGGAAAGGGTTTCACTACTTCTTGCATGCACGATCCCCTATCCGTTGTCTCGGAATATAGATATATTTTCTACTAATAAATACTATTTCTGAAAACCTTCTGAACGACGTGTTCATTATTAAAATGTTTCTTCGCAACTTATTACGGATGTATTGTAACTAGCTGTGGCTCTCCTGACTATAACCAAATGTTAATTTATTCTTTCACCAATGTATGTTTTCTTCTTTAAAACTGTAAACTAATAACAATTTTTCAATTATATATATTTATTTATCGTTACAAATATTAGAAATAAGTCTATTTGGAACAAGATCCAGGAAATGTCAAAAGTGTACCAATATTCTTACATTTTTTGTTGGTTATGTAAAAATTCGGCCACGATTTGTTCACTGGTTGACAGGGTTCGTGGCAAACTAAGATCCATTAGGTCTTTATATGTGTGCCTTTGGTTCATGTAATCGATTTTGAAAAGCACGTCGCCTTCATTAAATATTTGTGTCGATCTTTATCTTCAAACTGACCAGTTTCTAGTATTCAAATTTTTGATCAATTTTAAAATTTCCATTCGCAACCAACTTTCGATGATGAACCACTTTAGGTTTTCAGAATTTGTTTGTGAGCTTTTGAAAGGAATATGAGGTATTTAATTG
>SDVV010042821.1:0-10305 GCA_016164225.1 Gammarus roeselii
GACGTTGGGGATGGAAGCAAAGAGAGGGCTGTATGAGGGTGTTGTTGTCCCAACTGTACTCTACGGAGCTGAGGCTTGGAGGGTGAGAGCAGAGGAGAAAAGAAGGTTGAATGTTTTCGAGATGAAGTGTTTGAGGAGCATGGCTGGAGTAACGCTGAGAGACCGGATCACCAACGACGTGGTTCGAATCAGAACAGGGATGGTAGAGAAGTTGGAGGACAGAGTGGATTCGCGTGTTCTGAGATGGTTCGTGCACATGAAGAGGATGGATGAAGGAAGATTGGTGAAAAGGGTGATGAATGCGGAGGCGAGTGGTGGCAGGCCTAGATGTAGACCGAAGTTTGGGTGGATGGATGGTGTGAAGCGGGCGTTAGGAAGGAGAGACATGAATGTGGAGGTGGCGAGAGAGTGTGCAATGAGCAGGCGTGAGAGGAGAGTGGTTGTGAATGGTTGATTTTGACGCTGCTCTGATGTGCTTTCCCGCCCTTGGCATCCCGTTGTCGAGATGGTCGTGGGTGGGGGGGCAAGGGGCGGCAATTATGACGCGGCGGGGGTAAACCAGTGAAAACTTACGTGCCCTGCTGCTGCCAATGGATCTTCGGACTGCACTCGTGACCCAGAGTGTATTTTGCGGGGGTACCGGCCGGACCGTTTGGCACAAAAGAGCTAAGCAGTGTGAGTGTGAGCGTGAGCGTATGAGGTTGTGAAGTGGGCCTTGTCGTCGGCCACCCCCCTTTCTGGGGGATGCGGCTCAGTGTCTATATCTGTATCATCTGCAAATAGGACAAAGGGCAACCTTCGCTAGTATTTACAATGTCATTAATGTGGATGCTAACCCTAATAAAAAATGTAGAAATGAGCTCTTTTTGACGCCAGTAGGTTACAGTAGAACAGCTATACATGTGCTACTATACCAGCTTGACGTAACTCCTCTCCACGCGGCAGCTGCTTCCTTCAACGAGGCAATGAATATTTTTTGCTGACCATTTTGTCCCTTCAACATTTGCAATGAAAGGGATAATCAGGACCATCCGCAAAACAATCCTTGTTCTCACTTAGTGTAGCTATACAAGTGTTTGCAGACAGCGACAAGCCTCTTGGCCCTAACCAGATTGCCTTGTAATATTAGGAAGATTGGTTTTGATGTAAAACGCTCAAGAGAGCATCATCTATATACATAGTATATCTGTTGTAAATAATCACTAAAGGAAAAGGCTGTAGTAGGGAATAGCAATGGTGAGGATGGATGATGGGAGAGTGGGGAAAAGGGTGATGACCACGGAAGTGAGTGGACGTAGGCCTAAAAGTAAACCGAAGTTGAGGTGGATGGATGGCGTGAAGCAGGTGTTTGGAAGAAGAGACAAGTGTGGAGGTGGCGAGAGAGCATGCAATTGATAAGCATGTGTGGAGAATGGGTTTGAAGAGATAAATTTGATGCAGCATTGATGTATTTGCCTGCTCTTGGCGTCTCGTTGAGAAACGGGACGGGTCGTGGGTGGAGGATGGCTCGACAACTAGGACGAAACAGAGATAAACCAGTAAACTCTGTCGGGCACTGCTGCTGACACTGATCACGGTTCTCATTCCTGACCCGAAGTGTGTATTGCGGGGCCTTGGCCGGAACTTTTAGCGCCTAAGAACAAAGTGTATTAGCGTGTGACTCTGAGAGGTGTGTGAGGTGAGCCACGCTGTCGGCCGCCATCCTCTCTGAGTGCTTTGGCCTTATGTCTGTATCTGTACATGCATATATATAGCTGCGTACACATGTGTGTGTTTATATATGTTTAAACATCCGGTGTTTTATCGTATCTACTCTAATGCTCTGTTTGAGATTGATATCAGTGGTGTTATTGGGCCGTCAATATCGCAATAGTCACGATACGAACATTACTTGAGTAGCATCATTGTGTTCCATGTGATTTGTCGAGAGCCGTCTCATCAGATCACTGTTTCTACATGTTATCACCTACTTCCGTGTTTGCCCTCACACCGAGGGCGATAATGATCTACAACAGCCGCCGCGCTGCAGACTGGAGTAGAAGGCTGTCACGAATGATCTGTGGATGGGCAAGGGCTGGAAAGTGAAGTGATAGCATTAAATGTGGAGTTGTCTATTTGATGTGATTTGTTTAGCTGCTTCGTTTACCGACGAACCGACAGTAATTCGTGTGTCGTTCTAACGAGTTTTGCTGTCTTCATACATGCAACGTCAAAATGGGAACATGTCATTCGGCTCGGAAGAAGGTGAGACCGCCAGAGGGTTAAGGCCAACAGGCGACCTTTTGACCTGCAGAGCTATTAGTACATTTTGAGTCCATTCGACCCTTCCGTGACAATTTGTAATCTTTATTGGTAGGTGCTACTGAGGAGTGTGAAGTGCATCTTTCCATTGGCCACCCTTCATCCCTTCCCCCTACATTCCCCCCGCTCTTCTGGGGCATTCGGCCTTGCGAATGTATCCGATACTGAGGCGTGATGATTTTTTCAGTGACGACCTGATGACACTCTTTCAATTGATCGACTACTGCAGACTTTCAGTGACGACCTGAAGATACTTTTTCAATTGATCGACTACTGCAGACTTTCAGTGACGACCTGAAGATACTTTTTCAATTGATCGACTACTGCAAACTTTTAGTAACGGCTGAAGCTACTTTTTAAATTGATCGACTACTGCAGACTTTTAGTGACGACCTGGAGATACTTTTTCCATTAATTGACAACTGCAGACTTTTAGTGATGATCTGATGATACGTTTTCAATTGATACGGCTGAAGCTACTTTTTAAATTGATCAACTACTGCAGACTTTTTGTGACGACCTGGAGATACTTTTTCCATTAATTGACAACTGCAGACTTTTAGTGACGATCTGATGATACGTTTTCAATTGATCGACTACTGCAGACTTTCTGTGATGACCTGATGATACTTGTTCAATTGAACGACTACTTCAGCGGCGAAAGGTTTCAGAACTTCATTTAATATTTCGCAAAACTCTCACTAGTTATGATAGCAAAATTATCTGACCTTTTGCTCCGACACGCTCCAGTAACCGTGTTCATATTATATACATGCTTGCTTATGTTTTGTCAAGTGACTGTTACGTTACGATGGTAACATCGCTACCGTGTGCTATAATTTCTTAACTGTATTTGATGTCCGAAAATTGTATACAGCTTCATAGCTTTCATAGACCACCACTGACTTTGCCTACAAACACTCCTCAAATGCTCCTCTTTTCCATGCCACCACCAGTTTGACCTCCTCGTTCCGCCACTCGCAACCCTTCCTTCTGCATCCGCCCACACGGCGCACATCACACAACTTCTTCGCACATCTCAGCAACGCATCTCTTAACGTCTCCCATTCTTCCTCCACTCTCTCAGGTCCTGTCCTTTCACATTGTCATATTCCATTATATCTACTGATAAATCAAACTTAACAGATACAGATGCAGACAATTAGCCGAATCCCTCAGAAAGGGGGGTGGCCGACGGCATGGCCTGAGAGTATAGCTACACCCTCACACAACTTAGTCCTTTTGCCCTAAACGCAAAAGGGCTAAGTTGTGTGAGTGTGAGCCCTTAGCCTATTTGCCTTCAGAGCAAAAGAGCTAAGTTGTGTGAGTGTGAGCCCTTAGCCTATTTACCTTAAGCGCAAAAAGGCCAAGTTGTGTGAGTGTATAAGGGTGTGAGGTGCTTCTTGCTGTCGGCCAGGTGCACCTGCAGTTGTATGCGCCTGCATCTGTACGTGTAAAGTTTGATTTATCAGTAGATATAATGGAATATAACAAAGTGAAAGGACAGAACCTGAAAGATGTGGCGGAAGAATGTGAGACGTTAAAAGATGCGTTGCTGAGATATGCGAAGAATGAGTGTGGTGCGCGCTTGTTGGCGGGTGCAGAAGGAAGGGTTGCGAGTGGTGATCCGAGGAGGTCAAACTAGCAGTGCCACGGAAAAGAAGAGCGTTTGAGGAGTGGTTGCAGTTGAAGTTTGTGATGGCTTATGAAAACTATAAGAAGCTGAGGAACGAAGTGAATCGTGCGGTGAGGAGAGCTAAAAGGGCCGCTGATGCCAGGTGAGTCGGACGGTTGTGCCAGAATTTTGAGTAGAACAAAAAGATGTTGTGGAAAGAGGTGAAGATGGCGAGAAAGGGAGAGACCAGAAAGGAGGAGGTGGCGAAAGATGAAAACGGCCAGTTTTGGTTGGCAAGTGGTGATTTACGGAAGAGGTGGTCCGAGTATTTTGATGAGTTGTTGAATGTCGAGGATGACGGAGCTCATCTCATCATTGTTGCTGTGGGTGGTGGTGCTCGGATGGCAGTTTTGGGAGAAAGACTTGTGGCGGACATTACCAGAGGAGAGGTGAAGGAGGCGGTGGAGGTGATGAAAGCAGGGAAAAAACCCTGGTTTGGAGGGCGTTGCGATCGAGTGCCTGAAAAAGTGTGGAATAGCGATTGTAGAATGGCTGGTGAGGGGCTACTGATATTGTGGTTTGTGGCGGACTTGGTACCTATTGAGTGGCGCAGTGCTTGCATTGTTCCGCTGTATAAGGGCAAAGGAGATAAAAATGAATACTGCAACTTGAGAAGCATCAGTCTGTTAAGTGTGGCTGGTAAATTGTTCGGGAGAGTGCTGATCAAAAGAATTAGAGACATACGGACTGCGCAATTGGGGAGGATCAGTGTGGCTTTAGGAGTAGAGGGTGTGTCGATCAGATTTTTTCAGTGAGACATGTCTGCGAAAAGTACCTTGCAAAGGGAAAAAATGTGTTCTAGGCCTTCATGGATCTGGAAAAGGCATACGACAGGATTGACAGTGAAGCGCTGTGGAGTGGGCGGATATCTGTTGAAAGCAGTGCAGAGTTTCTATGTTGGCAGCCGAACATGTGTCAGAGTGGGAAGCGATTTGAGTAATTGGTTCACAGTGAAAGTGGGGCTGAGACAAGGCTGCATGATGTCTCCATGGCTGTTCAATCTCTATATGGATGGAGTGGTCAGGGAGGTGAACGCGAGTGTGCTGGGTCGTGGCTTGGAGCTGTAAGAAGCGAATGAGCGGAGTTGACAGTTGAGCCAGTTGCTATTTGCGGATGATACAGCGCTGGTGGCGGATCCAGAGAAGAAGCTATGTAGGCTAGTGTCTGAGTTTGGTAGTGTGTGAGAAGAGAAAGCTCCGAGTGAACGTGGGTAATAGTAAGGTAATGAGAGGCTCGAGGACTGTGGATGCGAGCAAAATTAGTGTCTTCCTACATAGAGAGGTGTTGTAGGAAGTTCAGTGTTTTAAGTATCTGGGCTCCCATGTGGAGACGATTGAACTAGTGCAAACTGAAGTGAAAGCTCGAGTGAAGGAGGGGTGTAAAGTGTTGGGTGCACTGAAGAGTGTAATGAGGTGTACTACGTTGGGGATGGAAGCAAAGAGAGGGCTGTATGAGGGTGTTGTTGTCCCAACTGTGCTCTACGGAGCTAAGACTTGAAGAGTGAGAGCAGAGGAGAGAAGAAGGTTAAATGTTTTTGAAATGTAATATTTGAAGCTTGCCTGAATTTAAGCTGAGAGACCGGAACACCAACGACGTGGTGCGAATCAGAACGGGGATGGTGAAGAAGTTGGAGGACCGAGTGAATTCGCGTATTCTGAGATGGTTCGGGCACATGGTGAGGATGTATGAAGGAAGATTGGTGAAATCGGTGATGACAACGGAGGTGAGTGGACAAGGCCTAAAAGTAGACTGTAGTTTGTGTAGATGAATGGCGTGAAGCCGGCGTTAGGAAGGAGATAAATCAGTGTGAGTGCAGCAAGTGAGCGGCAATGGATAGACGTAAGTGGAGAATGGTTGCGAAGGGATGAACTTTGACGCGACTTGATGTGCTTTCCCGCCTTTGACGTCTCGTCCAAAATTGGATGGACGTTGGTGGGGGAGCATCCGGTAATGATGATGCTTCAGGGGTAAATCTGTAAACGCAGTCGGGCCTTGCAGCTGACACTGATCCGTGACCTCAACTCTGTCCAAAGTGTGTACTGCGGGGTCTCCTCCGGTCTTACCCTTCTAGCGCTGAAAGGCTGAGTTAAGGTTTTGCGTGTGTGCAGAAGAGTGAGTGACTGACGTCTTGTGGTCGACCAAACCTATTTGTGGGATTGCGTCACGTGTCTGTACCTGTTGTTGCTTTTGTCCGTGCAATTCTGTTTAATTCATTCTAAATGCCGAACCCTCAACAGTATATGTATGTGTATGTACATGTATGATGATATATTGTGAATTCCATTCGGTTCCATGAAAGGCGAGCCAGCCGCACACTAGAGATGAGCTGCGATGTATTCATTTTGGATTGATCAATCCCACGCCCATGTGTTTCTAACTGAACAATATTAGTTTACAAGATTGTCAATATCATGTATTGTCAATCATGTTTTGCAAGATGAAGTAGCTACAAACTGACCGCCGACAGAAGATGTGCTGTCACAAATTCCCTGTTTTTGTATTTTACGTTTCGCTAATTCAATTAGCGCATTTGAAAATTAAGCTTGATGTGTTAGACCTAAGTATTGAAAACCCATTGCTAGACGATGGAAAGGAATGATATAATAATAATTTATAATGATGCTACATGGCTTAAATTAAATTGGTATCATAGGCAAGAGCTCTACGTTGGGTTTCCAGAATTTGATATTTTACTATTTGGGAGATAATTACTGCTGCAAAGGATTTGCCTATAATTATAATTTATGTACTTATACTTCTTGTGACTGAAATGAAAGAAAACAATAATTCACTGAGATCCGCGTTGATGTTTCCAAAAACTGCTTTTTTGTTTTTCCCAAATTGGGTGCTGGCAGTCATTATTTTATCCACATTATCTGCTCTCCACGTCGCAATTTATTTAATGCGATGGCTGCTGCAAAATACCAAGGTTGAGCCAATCATGCCAGTGTGCTGTGTTCTATATATTTTATTTACCTTACTGTATGTTTGATGTAAATAATCTGTTCATTTGAATTATTTACTTCAGTTTTTACCATAACAGAAGATTGTTCTGACACATGACACGCAATTGTGCTTGCGCTGCTTATATTTCGATAGGTCCAGCGCTCTCATTTGCTGCTAGAATGTGGACGAGAATCTTGTTGTTTCTATGTCTTGCGTTGACTCGTTTGTCTCTTTATTCCCTTCCCTTGACGTCTTAAAGGGCGGCGGCAGAGCAGCACAGGACTCCTGAGGGCCTCTATTACAAGAGGTTCTGTGTACTGCATCTTATAAGGTAGCCGTTTATTGGACCACCATATTAAGACACTGCCTTGCCACCTGCTGCCCCCCTTAGGCATCTGTTAGGTACACGGGCCGCATGGAGTCACGACCCAACCGGGGGGTGAATACCCTTATTTCCCTTCAGGCTCCCCTCTTCTTCACCCTTCACTATCTCTCCTTTTCTCCCCATACTGATTTGCTTACCTTTTACTTACCTCATTTGCATCTTACGTTTAGTTCAAATTTCTTTCAACTTGTCTCAAACTCTTTCTTAACAACTCTCCTGATAGTCGTTGCACACAAATACACACACACAGCCACACGCACGCGCACACAAACACGCACACTCAAACATACACATACCGGTTCTAACTATTCTCCTTTCGGGTGGCAAATAACAGCCAAATTGCGCTTTCTTTCATGCAACCTGTTTCTACGACTATTCCTTCTTCTTCTTTCTATTCTTGCTGTTCTCATGCGTGAAATTTCCTACACCTAGTGTAGATTTCGTGCATGGGATCCCCGTTTTCTGTCTCTTCTTTATCTTTTTTCCTCAGCAGGTGTTGGAGCGTGTAGCCCGGCGCCTTAAGGACAACTGCGGATCCTTGGGGCTCTGAAGCAGGGTAGGTAGTGCGTTATTCCTCCTTACTGCCATCTGGGGAGTGCTGGGACCATATGGCCTAAGCACCTTAGGAGTTCCTGCACCTCCTGTGGCACCCGTACATACACCATAGACGTTCGCCGCGTAAAGGACCTTTACTTTGCGCAGTAGTAAACCTAACTCGAACATTAAAAAAAGAATAAAAACAAAGACTAACATGATGCAGCTCTATTTGCTGGTTTGATATTCGGCGCCAGAAGGACGATGACTCCAGTGCGCTAGAAAGCCTCGGCACTCTAATCTAACTTAATCTTGCCACCTGCTGTAGTTTTTACCCTCTGCTTACTTCACTGGCTAGTCACTATTGGAATGTGTCGTCATGACGTATTCGTTGCAATGTACGTAGCGTTCATTAGTTCTTTTGTTTTTATATCCCTGTTTGTTGTAAATAATTTGGTACCTAGAGCACTGGTCCACTGATATGAAAGGAGTTATATGTTTCATTATGAAACTGAAGTGGTATTGTTGGCATCACCTTCTGCATGCCACTTATTGTTTTCTATTCACGATTAGATCAAACTTTACATAGGTTCTGAACCTCATTCACTCACCGTAATAATAGTTGATCGCGGCAAGTTTATTTGTTTTGTTTTTTCAATAAATTGTATGTTGACTTTTATCTGTCAATTGCTTGTGAGTGAAATGTTTCAGTGTAGATGCATCGCTGACAATGCACCTTCTTCAATCAATAATTGCTTTTATTTGATTTTATTCCCACACTCCCTGAGTTCTATTTTAGCACCCGAGCCTAGTAGTCAGTACCTGATGTGGACATCCTCCTTCTGGAAGGATGTCCTCGTGGATTTGTTGAAGCGCCCACATGTGATCACGAGCATACTCACTAACCCTCTCATCGCCGTGACTATTCCTGTACTTTATCTTAGTATCGTTTTTTCCGTAATCGAGTCTCAGAGCTACTGATGACCGCGTAAGAGGACTGCGAACTAACGTAGGTACCTCATAAATTAGCCAAAAACAGGAATCAGACTACTATTTAAGAAAACTATAAGTCGTATTGGATCTTGGGTTTCAAGAGTGATGTCTCGAAGCAAATTCTTCAATTCGATTCGTACCTTTGAAAAAAATATTTATATTATAATTTTTCACAGTTTTATTACTGAACGTTTCATGAGTTATGTTATGGCATTCTGCACCATCTGAGACGAGCTCCCATGAGAAGCTTCTGATGGTCTAGAATGAGGAACTCCTGTTCAATGTTACCATCTTTATTTAAATGGTACAATTTTATCGCAGTGCGCAGAAATTTTCCGAAACGAGGCCAACGCCGTCCCACCTTGACAAGACTTGGTGGTTTATTTGCTCTTGTGTTATTGTAGAAAGTTTTGGTTTGCATTTGCCCGGTCATTATCTTGGCATAGGGATGCCAATTTACTCCCTTGAGTGAGCACTTTTGAAAATGCATTGCCGACCCCTAAACAGTTTTATATCTGAACGGTGAATACAATTGAGAGGTTTTATGAAGAAACGTTTCTATCTTGCCCGTGTTGGAGATGGCCTACGGATGTACTATCAGTGTCGGGTTGGTTCATAGTTGTTTGAGCAGGTACACAATACGCTCATCAGGTCGTTACTCCGATGGAAATGAGGTTCAAATCAGATCAAAATCAGGTCCTTAACCGGATTTTTTTATTAATACTCTCCTCTCTGAAACCAGCGATGAGAAGCATTCATGGGTCTGCTATGGGATGGTCCTGATAGGTACCCCGGGTAAGACAAATTTAGGTTTGTCAAGCCGTCCCGCCGAAGAGGCGTGTTTTATATCTGATTTGGGCTGCGATGGGATACGAGCGTGTCGGTGAAAGGTTGAATTTACGGTTTGCACAGCATTTCTGCTATATTAACTTAGCCTTGGGGTGGATGGATGATTATTCATTTTATAGATCATTAACACATTATTTTATTATTTCTTATTTCGTGGGCTCTATTATTTATTTCTCCCCTTTTTCATGATGATCAATTTTACTTTGTTTATAATTTATCAAGGTGGGTTGAGACTAGGTGACCCAGGGAATGGGGGGTACTCGTGGTACCCGCGGGACTCAGAGGACATGGGATTTCGGGAACCCGGGGAACTTGGAAGACCAGGAGGATTTGAGGGGGTCCACTTGGACTCTTCTGGGACCCTTTGGGACACCCTTGAGACCCTGTGGGACCCTCATGAGAAACTGTGGGACCCGCTTGAGGCCCCTTTAAATCCTGAAACCTCTGCTCCCCCCTCCCTACGCTGTTAAACCCATACACAGAGGAATGTATATATGTGGAGTGCTTGAGTAGAGAATTATTCAACAACGGCCCTAAATTCCCCGAACACTTGAAAATTACATTTGATGTCAATGACAGACCGGATGTCTGCCCATATAAACTACGAGAAGAACTAGGCTCC
>SDVV010042822.1:0-10305 GCA_016164225.1 Gammarus roeselii
CGTGTTAGGGCCAATTCTCTTTATAATATTCATTATCGATCTCGATAGCAACGTACTCTCAAACATTAGCAAGTTTGCAGACGATGCTAAGATCGGAGGAAAAGTGCAAACTGAACTAGAGTGTCAGCAGATCCAACTAGACTTGAACAAAATTGTTGATTGGTCAGAAAAGTGGCAAATGAAATTTAATGTCGACAAATGCAAAGTTATGCACATAGGTCTTCATAACCCCAAAAACGAATATTCAATGTCTGGAAAAAAACTCATGCCCGTCAGCGAAGAGAGAGATTTAGGTGTCATTATTAGTAACGACTTAAAAAGCAGCAAGCAATGTAACGATTCTGCCAAGAAAGGCAACAAAATGCAAGGTATGATATCCCGCACTCTCTCTTACAAAAACCAGCACAGTATGTTCAAGTTATTTGTTGCATTTGTTAGACCGCATCTCGATTTTGCCATTCAATTCTGGTCTCCATTCCTTAGAAAAGACGTTACTAAACTTGAGAAGGTTCAACGTAGGGCTACCAAACTCATTCCTTCGCAGCGGAATAAATCGTACGAAGACAGGCTTCGTGAACTCAATCTTTATTCGCTAGAGAAACGTCGAGTCAGAGGCGACATGATAGAAGTGTGGAAGATTATGAAGGGTAAGGAAAACGTTGACCGAGCGAGTGTTTTCACTCTAGACACAAACAAAGTGACTAGGAACAATGGATACAAAATTGTTGGAAAAACGTTTCTCACTCGACATCACGCGCAATTTCTTCACGTATAGAGTTGTCGAAGAATGGAACAAACTTCCAGCGGAGGTTGTAAACAGCAATACAATCTAAACGTTCAAGTCGCAGCTCGATAAGTTCTACATAAATTGCCGATAAATAGCTAAGCCGTTCCATTTCCTGTTTTAATGATATAAATAGAAATGACACACGAAGCTCTCTTAGATGTTCTACTTCAAAACTAATCCTCTTGCTACCACAAGGCCACCTAGTTTGGGCCAATAGGCCTCTTAGACGTTCTACTCCAGAACTAACACTCTTGCTACCAAAAGGCAACCTAGTTTGGGCCAATATTCCTGTTGTTGTCTTCCTACACTTGTAAACACTTTTAAACTATGTGGCATCAAAGTCCACGAATGCTCGTGTAAATTCTCGTGAAAATATTAAAGGATTTCTTTAATGATACTTGCACCTTGATTCATAACAGATAGGGTCATAAATGTTTGGATAGTTTCACTTCAACTCGTAACGCACCGTTAGCTAAACTCCAGTTTAATAATAATAATAATAATAGTCTTTATTGAAGCACTCGATGGTACAATAATGATTGCAGAAAAACAGGTTTGACAGGCATTCCTACCAATACATTCAAATTACGCACTAAACGAGCATACATGGAGACATGACAAAGAAGGAATGAGAACACGACATAAATTCATAGGTTGAGTTAATGACCAACGCGCCTGGATACATTTTATGTCCCTCTCCCACCTGAATTTGTATATAACAAAGCTCATTGATTGAGAGGTAAAGTACATAACAACAGAAACTGGGAAATAACAAACAGCTTCAATTCGTACATTTGGCTGGTGTGACGACGTTAATAACTAACAGTGATTGACGGTGTGACTAGAAGTGTTACTAAGTGTTACTAAGTGTCCCCAACAGAGGTACAAACAGTGTGACTAACAGTGTGACTAACAGTGGGACTAATAGTATCACTAACATTTAGTCTAATGTGACTATACTGTGACGAAGAGTTTGACAAACAGTGCGAGTACAATATCACTAGCAGTGAGACTAATAGTGCAGCTACTAATGTTACTAACAGTGAGACTATTAGTTTAACTAACGCTTTGATCAACAGCGGGACAAAAGTTTGACTAGCACTTTGACCAACAGGGGAGCTTAATGTGACTACCAGTTTGTAATTTATTCTGTGAACGTAATTTAATACAAATTTGTCACAGTAGTTTTTGTCACTGTTTCTTGCTGTTGGAAAGGGTGCTCGTCATTTCAAAAACTGGTCATGCCGTCATCGCATTTAGTGGCATCAGTAGTGACGTAACCATGTTCAAGGCCAATGAGTGCCAGGCGTCGAGGGTTCCAGCGCCTTAATGGTCGATTGAAGCAGAGGAGCGAACTGTAGTTAAGTACTGAGAGAACAGCAAGGGGAGCAGAACCGACTCAGTACAGAACAACAAGTAACCGTGGAAGAACGAGAAAGGTTAGCCAATGAGCGATAGGGAGGAAGGTGGGTGGATTTTGAGTGTCGAGTGGTTTGAGACGAGCCAACGTCGGCTCTAAGATTGTTGAGCGCATTGACGGTCTGGCTCACCGCTATGTGGCAAGCCACGGCCGACCAGTCGTTCTCTACTATGACGGTCTGGCTCACCGCTATGTGGCAAGCCACGGCTAACCAGTCGTTCTCTGCCATGACGGTCTGGCTCACCGGTAAGTGGAAAGCCATGGCCGACCAGTCGTTCTCTGCTACTTTAGAGGCAGTGATACAACAATTACGTCGCGGCTCTAAGCCGATCCGGCGTTAGCCTCGGACAACCAGCGGTTGCGGGGGTAGCTTAGTGGGTTGAGCCACTCAAGTTGAACGACCTACCATGCCGCGTGATTCAAGTGAAAACCTGCGAGTGGTGGACTACAGGTCGCCACTTGTCAAAGGCGTCAATCTTTCATTGAATATCTTCAAGTGGGTGACGACCTTCGTTGTGATACACCTCTTTTATTCGATATAATTTATAAGGTCTTCAGGTGACTGTTTCAACATCGGTGCAGTTCTGTGTGGGAAGCCAGGCCAATTTTCGTGTTGTTCTCTGAAGTAAACGATTCTATACCATAACTGTGTTTAATTAGTTCGAAAACATATCTTAACCCCCGTCAAGAATGTCATCATCTATGCAATCAATTCAATAATAAACCTCTTCGTCTTCCATGTATCTTTTATTTGCATTGGCCTCACCTTCACTTCCACTATACCTACATTCCTAAATCCTATTCATTTCTACGTTTTATTACACGACTAGTGTGAATAACAGCATGATTAACTTAGTGACTGCAATGCGACTAACAGTTCGGCCAACAGGGTGACTAGCAGTGTGACTACCAGTGTGAGTTCCAGTCTGACTAACAGTGTGACTTTCATTGTGACAGAGTGACTAAATGTTTGACTACCTGTCTATTAGGGATATTCACAAAGGTTTTCTTCCGAGCAGCTCGGGCTGACAGAGACTTGGAACATATCATATGTGAATTTTGATATTTTTGTATCTTGTCAACATGTAATAATACCTAAAAAAAGTCAATCCCTAAATCCTTTCAATACTTTCTACGTAGCTATTGGTGTGATCAACAAACGGACGACCAGCGTGACTAAAAGTGCTGTAGCCTTAGTGCTGACAGTGTGACCAATAATTTGTCTAACTGTGGGATTAATTGCAACGACCTGAGTGGCTGACATTGAGAGAAACCTTGACTAACAGATGACTACAGTGTGACTTACTGTCTGAATAACAGTGTGACTAACAGTGGGAGTAACAGTGTTACTAACAATCTGACTAACAGTGTGACTTCATTGTAACGAGCTCATTGACTAACCGTATGACTTTACATTGCCACTATCAGTGTGATTAACTTTGGAACTAACAGTGTAACTAATAGTGTTTCTAACAGTGTGGCTAGAACTGTGATTCCCAGTGTGACTAATAGTGTGATTGACAGTGTGACTGTCTAACTGTGAGAATGATAGTGTGACTAAGAGTATGATTAGCAGTGTGACAAAAAGTGTGACTTACAGTGTGACTAATAGTGTGACAAACAGTGTAAATGACGGTGTAACAAACAGTTTGACTGACAGTGGGACTAGTCCTGTGACAAACGGGGACTAACGATGTGAAAAAACAATGGGACAAATATTGGACAAACAATGGGGACAGTGCGATACCACTAAGGCTTTCAGTGTTACGAACAGTGTGACCTACAGTGAGGCTAGTAGTGTGACGAATATGACGTTACTAAAAGTCTGACAAACAGTGCAACTAACAGTTCAACTACAATTGTGACTTGAATAAGACTAGTAGAGTGACTAACATAGTGACTATGAGCGTGACTGTTAATGTGACTATCTATGTACTAGGAGTGATGGACAATTGGCCAATCAGTGTGTCTGACATTGTGATTACCAGCGTGCCTAACGTTTGCTTGAATAACAGTGTGACTACCGGTGTGACTACCAATATGACTAGCATCGGGTCTTGTAGTGTGACTATTACTCCGAATAACAGTGTAGCAAATAATGTGACTGATAGTGAGATGATCAGTGTTACTAACAGATGGTAAAACAGTGTGACTAACATAAATAGTGATTCGTGCGCCACAAATCATATAACCATCGACGCACGCGCAGCTGCCGTACATATTTAGAAACGTGCATTTGTGACTTTACTCAGCTCAAGCTTATCACATTTACGAACGTTTATAGATAGTTTCTCAACGCGTACGTTTGGCTTTTGAATACCGCGTTAATGATCTGTTGACCCCTTGTATCATGTACGATCGTTTATAGATAGTTTCTCAACGCGTACGTTTGGCTTTTGAATACCGCGTTAATGATCTGTTGACCCCTTGTATTGAAGCAAGTTTAAGAAGTGTGGGTTTGGGCCTGATGTCGGAACATGCATCAATGATGCGTAACCATTCCTCATTGTGGACCAGCCGCAGATGCTCTAACAGGAAGAAGGAGAAGCCTCAGCGCGGCCTGTTTTCCAATTTAGCTTCGCAGTGTCGACCCTGACTCCCTCGGAATACCAACGACCTGCGGGACAGGGGGCACGAGGCCCAAGGCAGGAGCAGGGGCAGAGGGTTCAAGCAGAGGGATGAGGGACAACAAATCCAGGGCAGAGGGCTGCATCAATGAGTCCAGGGCAGTTAACGGGGGAAGTAGATCCAGGGCAGAGAACAGGGGTTGTATAACAGGCGACGGGGCAGCGGATCTAGGGCAGAGGGCAGATGGCACCGGATCCAGGGCAGAGAGCAGAGGGCAGGAGACATGAATCTGGGCAGAGGAGCTGTGGAACGTGCTTGGTTCCTGAGCAGGGGACACCGTGCGCAATTTGTGAAGAGCAGGATTCTAGGGTGACTGTTCAGCATCTGTCCAAGGAAAAGTAATAAGAGGGCGACGAGTGAGGACATGGTGAATAACTGCAAGCGTAACTTAGATTAACTCAGTCGATCTTTTGGTACAAGATTCATGAAATTAGTCATTAAATGTAGGACTCCGTGGGAATTATCTTGAAATCGCCTGTTGGGTCGGGTGTTTAAGCATATCGGTTAGGATCAAAATCTCCGTTTAATATAGACAGTGCATCTCACATGTATATAGTAGCAGTTGAGGGTTTGGGTAACATATGCATGCCTTAATTCATTAGAAACCAGACGCTTAACAAACAGAGCAAGTTTACCCAAAAATTGAACACGCCAACTTTTATTTACAAATCTTTCTGGTTTTGTTTCAAAATCAACTGAGATTAGAGATATTTACATCGATCCTGAAATAAACAGATCCTATTGTAATGAATAAACTCAGAACAAAAGAACTGTCTGAAAATGTGTAGAAACGATTGTAAAAACATTTCCACTTCATTTGATTCCGTGTAAATAAACCAAATATTTAACAAATGAAAGGCAAATAATGAATTAACTTCGTCCACATTTGTTTCAACTACCGAGTTTAATTGGAATGAAGTCATCATGCCTACGAAATACCCTCTGTGAACCAATTTATAAAAGCAAGCCGGGTACCTACACCAACTCTTTGTAGCGTATTCCTACCTAGGAATAATCGTATTGTTTCAGTCTTCAGTTCAACGTCGGCTCGTTGCAAAACGGTGCCCACCAATGACACCGGTCAGCATTTGTTGAACGAGAAATGAAACTGTGACAACGTCAGATCAACATCGTAGGGGGGGGCTTTCTCTTCAGGTGGTGATTTGAATTGTTTTGAGTATCATCGTTAAATGATATTTCCTTCTACAACCTTTCTCTTTCGTATTCGTTGATCAAAATTGAAAACCCATTGATAAACGATGGGCATAAATGATTCAATAATGATAATATATTAGAACAGAAAATACATAAACACAAGATATTCGCTTAGACGTTCTATTTCATAGCTAATCATATTATTATCGAACGCAAACCCAGTATGGGCAAAAAAAATATTGATGTCTTCGTACTCATGTAAATACTTGTAAACAAGCTTCCAAGAACAACTTTTAAATGTTTATTAACGTGACTTTTAATTCATAAGTATATTTTATGCGTGAATTGACGAAGCTTTCTTGCTAGAATACACGGCCACGATACGGGACAACATAATTCTCTAAACTGATTAGGTTGGTAGCGTCGCTGTGACCCGTGATCCTCAACTCCTTCAAACGTTAATCTGGTCACCCAGTCATGTCCTCTCAGCACGATTGAATAGTGCCTCAATCGTGCTCCGATTGACGTCAAAGGAAAGGCCACCAAGGGACATCAATCACTTATTGTTGATTTTATTGCGTCGTCTTTTTGAAAAAAACGAGACATGACAGAAAAAATTAGGTGCAATAATGTGTCGGTAGAACGTGTAATGGCAACCAATTCCGTTTAATTCCACTGCGTTCGTGAAGGAAACAATTCAACGAGTCACTGTCAGTGATAATAAAGAATTTCATGCATAATTGAGAGAATGTTTGGGTAAGTGAAGGAAGGGAAATGGGATTGAGTTAGGAAGCGCGGTCTTCGAAGTGAACAGTTTAACCTCAACCACACATAATCAAATTATTAAGATAGTTGTGATAGTGAGGCACCAGGAACATATTTTCATAACCGATACTTACATAATAAACATAAGGCTACGGACATCAAATAAACAAAATGAATCATTACAGCTTCAATTAATTCACTCATATCTATTTTAAATAAAAAATAATCATTATGATTGATTCTTTCCGCCATGATCATTTTCTTCAATAACTAAAAAAAAAACAGATTGTATTTTTTAGCATAGCGGGAGATGGGAGGTGTTGTTTTTTAATTAATTAAACGTCGTTAGTACAGAGGGGAAGTTTTTCAAATTAATTGTAAAGTGGAAAAATTCTTAGCACTCCGAAAATAGTGGTATTGCACTTCACGAATGAAGGACCCCGGGGTACACATCAAAAGATTGCTTGGACTGGTTGACCGCTCGATTTTCTAACAAATTCACTTGACACGCAGGATTGAGTTCTAATGGCCACCAAGATCGCAACGCTTGACTCTTTCCTCTGGGGTTACGTTAAGGTCCATGTAATAAGCTGAAACAATTGAAGAAGTTGAAACAGTTGAAGCAGTCACGATTTCACTTTAAAGTTGTGCTATTCCAGGATACTAAATTGAATGCTCTGGTTTGCTCTTCAGAGCATCGGTAGCAACCTTATCCATGCGCTCTAATCAATCGATTTTACCTAACGCGAAAAGACTTAAAAGACCTAAAATAAACGTATCCATATTTATTAAACCTAGACACCAACTGGGAGCAACACAGGGACAACTGAAATACCTGATGCCAATTGACAGAAGAGTACTATTTATATTGAAAAAAATAAACCTAAAATATCCTGCAGGTTGTTTAGTTGGTGATTCATCTGCTTCTATAAAGGTTAACAAATTCAGATACGATTGGGAGACGGTGAGAAAACTACAGAGCCATAATAAACCATATTGGGTTAGTAAGATGATAATTATAATTTTTTCAGTCATGACATGAAGAGTGAAAGAGGAACACTCTGACAGTAAACAGGGGCTTGCGAATCTTCAAATTCTGACACTGTTGCAGTGGATATTGAATTGTATTTTGGATCTATTATAACGGGGTATTGCATGGTTCTTCCCATATCTTGTGTAACGATTGTGCACATCCGAACATTTCCTAATTGAATTGAATTAATTTCGATCATAGTTTCAGTTAAAAAGTTTTGAACGGTTATAGAGCAATTTGGAAGTAACTTTGTTCATCTAGTTCCAGGATATTCATGGTTTTAAATGATAATTTGTAGAAGAATTGAATAAAAGTTCATTTATAACTCCTATAGCTTTTTTTGCAGTACAAATATTTTGTCAGTTTCATTTTGGTCTGTTCCATATCAGGCTTCGATTCCGTATATAAAGAATGAATGGAAGAACGTAACTGAAGGGGTTTAAGAACAGTTCGGAGCAATGCCTATACATTTTGACAATTTAGATGATATGCTGTCGATGCGATTTTTGAATGACTGAGATTTATCAAAACATACCGCAAGGAATTGAGTGTTGTCTGTCTCATGAGTTCCATCCTCTCAATTTTTGCTGTGTGTTACATTGATTTCACACCAATATGGGATTAATACGGATTTGTATTTGTATTTGGTTTCATGTTCCACCGAAGTCCCAACGCGAAGTTAATGCGGATTCCCCCGTAGGGCGGTGAATAATACGGATATTATTGTTCCTCTATTAGTTCCAATTCGGTTTAGTTAGCAACTTGTTTATATGATCGAGCTCTCAGCAAGCAATGTTTATCTGAAAAGAGACGATGCGTTAACTCTATCACTTGTAAATTCTAGCAGCACTCCAAATTGAATTTGCAGTACAACTAGCCCAGCTTAGATGAGGTGCCCATCGTTCATGGGCTGCCGGATGCTGCAGGCTCCGACGGAGGTTGTTGCCACCCTGGCGGCAATAGTTCCACCGTCAAATTTTCTTAGTAAGGTGCTGTATTAGACTCCCAGTATTTTTCGAGGCGGTTTTTAAAGTTTTGTACGTTATTTCTGGTAGACGGTTCCAAATGGTTGGTATCTTGATTGGAAAGAAGTTTTCGACCAGTGATGTTCGGAATTGTTTCAGCTGCAGTTTTTTGAAAATTACTCCTGTTCATTAGGTTATAATCTCAGTCCAAGAGGCCCTCAGGGCTAGCTCTATTGAACTCATTTCGGTATTGAAAGTTACTGCTAACTGACCTCCAAGTCGTGTCCTCTCGAGTGATATCAGTTAAAGTTCGTCAAGTCTTTGCGGGTATAACTTATTTCTTAGTTCCGGAATTATTTCTGTAGCCCTGAGCTGAAGACATCCCCGTTTGTTAATATCTACTCCTGGGTGAGGGAACCAAAATTGTACTGCAATCTCCATTTGAGGCCTGACGACTGAACTATGTAACGGAAGAGCGATGTCCGTCGACTTGAAGTGGAAATTTCTGGATATAAAGCCAATGATGCTACTGTCTTTCTTGTAGCAAGTTTCCACTTGGTTTTCCCACTTGAGATCTTTGGTGATTATCATTCCAAGGTGTTGTTTTTGGTCGACTTCAGTCATATGCTGGTCTGCCATCATGAAAGCAGAATTTCGAATTGAGATCCAATGATCGTAATAGTGTATTTGTTCAATACTGAAGTTCATTAGCCACTTATCAGACCAGTCCGTCAATTTGTCGTCCATTAGTAAGATTGTATTCTGTTCACAGTTACATGTTTAGATCGATGTACATAACCAGCATCTGAAAGCTTGTTTCTGAAAGCGCCCCCAAGCTTGTATCTCAAAGCATGTTTCTCAAAGCCTGCATCTCTTGATGAAGTCACAGCCTCGATCAACAGTGCAAACTCGGGGATGCCATCGCGAAGTTCATTGCAGCTGATAGTGGTTATTTTTAGGGATAACTGTATGTGAAAATGAAACGACAATCATTTTATTTCGAATAAACTTTGTTCCAATTTCCTACCTCTTAATCAAAAAATGTTGGATCGAAATAAAAAATGTTCATATTTTTTGGTGCTTTCTGGAAAATGGCTTCATACGTCTCCTCCACTGTAATAACTGGCATTTCCATACATGATCAGAAATACATGGTTGGTCAGCTGGTCTCCCTCCACCTGCCTCGTGTCAATAGTTGTACTTAGTCAATAGCTCTTCTAATTTTAGTGTTTCAACCAAACGACCTTATTACCACCAAATTATTATGTTTGTTTCAATAAGAAGAAGTTGAACATCTGGCATATTTCTCAGCCTCTCCAAAACGTTGAGCAAGCACTTCCAACTGGTTTATTATTCACGTTTTCCAACGGCAAATTGTTGTCCACGAGTTATAATTCAGTTGCAGGCACTCGTGACTGGGTGAAAATCGGGGAGCCGTCGACGGAAATATCTGACGGTCAAAATTCGAGGGCAATATCGGACGTGTTCTCCTTCCTAAAAGGCTTAGTTCAGAATACCGATTAATGCGGTGATCACAAGAAGAGAAATATAT